>JASEVX010000001.1:5039011-5092821 GCA_031761405.1 Serripes groenlandicus | reverse complement strand
CTCATTATGAGAATTTCTCTTTTGCCACAATGATTTCAATGATGTTTAACCTGACCGACTTGAAATCATCAAGTACAAAACATAGATAATCACCATAAATGATAGTAAGATAATAGAAAATGAGTTATGAGCAATTTCAACATTTTGCACAATGATTTCAAAAGTCGTCTGGCTTCTGAGGTTCAGCAATGGTTATACGTGGTATGTGGAAAGGTTTTAACCGAAATGGAGAAAACTAAGCTCATAATGAGCAATTCACCTTTTGCCACAATGATTTCAAAAATCGTCTGTTGAAGAGGCTCATAAAAGGGGGGTATATACTCGGGTATGTGGAAAGATTAAAAACGTAATGGATGAAAAATAATCTCATTGTGAGTATGTCAACCTTTTGCCATTATGATTCAAAAGGCTCAGAAAGGGAAGCACTCGTATTTGAAGAAAAGGTTAAAACCGTAAAATGGTGAATATTAAGCTTATTATGAACAATTTCACCTTTTACCACAATGATTTCAAAAGTTGTTTGTTGCAGAGGCACAGTAAGGGTATATACTCGATTTCGGGAAACGGTTAAAACCGTTAATGGAGAACATTAGAAATGACTTTTTTTTGTGCAATGAGCAATTGCTCTATTATGAGCAATTTCACCTTTGCCACAATGATTTCAAAAGTCGTCTGCTTCTCAGAGGCTTGAGAGGCTCAGAAACGGTATATACTTGGTATGTGGGGAATAGTTTAACCGTAATAGGAGGAAAATTAGCTCATTATGAACAATTTCACCTTTCGCACATGATTTAAAAAGTCGTCTGTTGCAGAGAGTTTCTGTTGAGATATCAAAACCCAAAACATTGAATGAGTATAAAGATATGAAAGTTTTAAGGTGGTTAGAAATATACTGCAAAAAAACCAAACACTTCTTATTGTTTCATCAAAATGTCGAACGAGCAAACGTCCTTTTTTCGTTTCCCGGTTTCAAGCAATTACATCACATCGAAAAGCGAATGAAGTTGATAAAGAAAAGATCAGATAACCATAGTATATGTTATGCTCGTTGAATACAACGGATACGAATAGTGTTTATATAACACAGTGACGTAATAACGGCGAGATTATTCCTCTTATTACTGCGTAATATATAGGATTGAAAAGGAACCAGACTACATTTAAGCGCGCATGTTTGGTTCCCGATTTGTGATACAATTGAAAGAGAAAGTGTTGATGCAAGGCATCAATGTCGCCGGAAAAGACTGCATTGATTTATTTTTTAACACACATGTATTCTTGACTTTCATTAGTCTAAAACATACACATAATGTTTTCATTTAGGACTATGCCATGCAATCTACATGCAAAAAATGCTATTAACCCTTTTCATACTGAAGCAACACTGAAAAACCTTTAACGCTTAAAACATTGAGAAACGGCAAAGCTTTAGGCATGTTTTATTCACTGCAGTTGAGAGAATAAAAAGCATTTTTCATATTATCTTTCTTCTCCTACATTGACCCATGCACTCGTTTCGTGACGTTTATGAAATCATTTTTTCGAGCGAATTTTTTGTCTGCATAACAAGTCACTGTTCTAAGTTTACATTTTACTTCCGGTTACCTTCGTTTTACATTTTGGCAATATGAAAACTAGGTCACTAACTGAGGAAAAGGCGTTTTGACGATTCACGACCGATAAAACAGGCTTATATTTGAGACATATTTTTCACGAAATATTGCTTATTTTTGTTTCTGTACAGTTTATGTTGTGATACTTATCTATTAAAAGAAGAATTCGACGTGGATTTTCATAACGATCAAGTCTGCTGCAAGCAGGTGCAAGTATGTTAACAATTAGACTGTGCGACGTATAGGTTTGTAGTTTTTTGCCTTTTGATTTTATAGTTTATGAAAATAAAGTATCTCAGTCTAGCTAATAGGGACTGTTTTGTCTTCGTAAATAAAACAAAAAAAAACATAAATGCGAGTCAAAATAAAGAAACTGCACATACTTAAAACATCGGAATATTTATTTCATTTTAGATGTGTCATAACTTAGTGTTTTTAAACAAACGCAATTGTAATATGTTCAAGACATTTTAAAAAAAAATATTCTAATAATAATTTCTCCTCCCATGTCATTTCCGAAAAGCTATTAAAAATTGAAGTCGCGGGCTTCTGCCCGGCGACTGATAAGGCTGTTAACCAATTTAGTAGATACTGTTTAGACTAGATACAGTATGAATTTCGCGCTGAACTAAAAATGTACATACATTAAATTAATATACCGGCCTTTGTCTTTTTTTTAACTTGTAAAACTAACACATGTATATAAAGTGTAAACGGGATGTTTTAAAAGTCATTTACCTTAAATTAATATACTTAGTAATCCTGATATGTGGTCACACTGGCAGGTCTAAAAATCTCCTTGTGCTAAATGTCAAAGCATTTCTACAGGAAGCTTCCAATGAAATGATTAACAAACGACAGTGAAAATAAAATAACGTAGAAAATTACCCCCCCTCTCTCTCTCTCTCTCTCTCTCTCTATCTCTCTCTCTCTCTCTCTCTCTCTCTCTCTCTCTCTCTCTCTCTCTCTCTCTCTCGCTTTCTCTCTCTCTTTCTATTTCTCTCTCCCCCCCCCTCTCTCTCTCTCTCTCTCCTCTCTCTCTCTCTCTCTCTCTCTCTCTCTCTCTCTCTCTCTCTCTCTCTCTCTCTATCACACACACACTTCGTACTGACCGTTACATACTAAATGTAACACATTTAAATTATGATATATGTAAGTTTTACAGTTGAAAGTGTCATCATAACATATATGTGTTATACTCGTTGATTACAATTCTTAAAGATCTATGACAGGTTTTGAAATAGTGTGATTAATCTTTTAGGTCTGAGACCAGATTCTTGCATTGTCATTGTCACATTCGTTTAGTAGATTATTGTATATTTCCTCCCCGTGATAATAATATTGATGTATAGAGCATAAAAAGTCTGTAGCGAGGCAGGATGTAGCGAGATGGCAAATATGATCAGACGAATTTAGTATTTGCTCGAAGTATCTACATACGAGATGTGTTGTTTTTTGGTGTTTTTACCCATAATTGGATACAACGTACGCATTATTACGAACGTCTGTGCTATTAGCGGCTAACCATACTAGGGCTGGCTGCCTGTTATATTATAGACAGATTACATCATGTTTCTGAACCGTAAAGTACAGACGGTAAAAAACAATGTTATACAGTTAACCCTTTCCGTCATACGACAATTCTGCAGCAGACGACTTTGAACGTATTTTGTCAAACCATAACAAATCTCCATAATTGAATGGATAACCTATGACAAAAAGTGGAAACCATTGTGTCAAAAGGAGAAATTGCACGTTCTGTGCAATTTCTTCTTTTGTCACTATGTTTTCAAAAAGCCGTCTGCTGCAGAGGCGTCAGAAAGCGTCTATATGAGGGAAAGGGTTAAACTGATAGTAAACGGGTTAAGCCCAAGGTATTGAACACCGAGACCGCTGTATGCATATAATGAGTTACGACCCCTTCATATAGCACATCTCTGATAGTATTTGTATTTTACGATTTGCATATCGAATAATGGAATTGTCGTCACTCGTTTTTTTACGGTTGCTGCGAAACTGTTACGGAAACTGCTTTCTCTGTATTGTACTCGAATCCCCATGTAAGGGCGTATTTTTGAGCAATAATCAAAAGTTGTTGTAAGTTTCCAGCACTTATTGATGTCAGCGTAATGTCATCTGCTAGGGTTGGACATTCATAATCGATATTTTAAAACCTTTGCCGCCAGGCCGCTAGGATGCAATTGACAAAGAAGGATATTTATGAATACAAGGTACATGAAATTATTATAATAATGATAATAAAAAATTAAAATAATAATAATAATAATAATAATAATAATAATAAAAATTAAAATAATAATACATGTTAAAAATGATAATGATAATAATGAAAATAATAATAATAATACATGATAATAATAATATTAATAATAATACATGTTATTATTAATATTAAAAATAATATATGTTAATATTAATAATAATATTCAATACTAATAATAAAGAGGATTTCTTGTTTGCTATGGAGTGCATAGAATGAAAAGCAACTTTGTTTTTCACGAGTTTAAAGAAGATATCGATAATATACGGAAACAGAAAGTTATTCCATTTCATTTATGGTTTGAATGAGCTTTCTGTTAAGTGCAGATGTTGTAAGGTCACACCAATTATGTCGACTTAGAAAGGTATTCGCTGTATGGAGTCCCATCAAATTACATGACAAGTGGAGTAATTGCGGTCGCCACATAAGGTATCAAGTAGTGATTTTAAAAAATGGACATTTTGGGTAAATACATAACGGTAATATTGATAATAAGGAACTCATTTTTAAAAAGTTAAAACCCCGATATTTTGAGTGATAAACACATATCTTTAATCATATTTCTGGGCGGGTGCGCGATCTGCGTCACTTGTCGATGTTGTCGGCCCTGTATTCGTCTTTGCGCATGGTTAAACTGACAGTCTTACCAAGAGATTCATTCTAAGGTTTGAGACAGGTTGGATCGTTTAATTCTCTTGTATTCCTATAATATTTAAACATATGAGCCGTCCCGCGAGAAAACCAACATCGTGAACTCTGCGTAAAGTGTCGACCCGGATCAGCCTAAGCATACCGCGCAAGCTTACCCTTTTCGCCTCCTGTGGATTTACTGTTTCAGGAATCATTACTCTATACCCTCTATCCCCTTGAGACGGAATGTGTCGGACCGGATCAGTCTGCGCGGACTGCGCAGGCTGATCTGCGTCGATACATTACGCAGAGGCCATACTGTTGGTTTTCTCGCGGGACGGTTCATTATTATACAAAGTATTTACAGAAACTGTATACCCTACATTCGTGTATACCCTACATCCGTGTGTACCCTACATCCGTGTGTACCCTACATTCGTGTGTACCCTACATTCGTGTGTACCCTACATTCGTGTGTACCCTACATTCGTGTGTACCCTACATTCGTGTGTACCCTACATTCGTGTGTACCCTACATTCGTGTGTACCCTACATTCGTGTGTATTCGTGTGTACCCTACATTCGTGTGTACCCTACATTCGTGTGTACCCTACATTCGTGTGTACCCTACATTCGTGTGTACCCTACATTCGTGTATACCCTACATTCGTGTATACCCTACATTCGTGTATACCCTACATTCGTGTATACCCTACATTCGTGCAAGGCCATAGTTAGACTGATAGTCGACTGGTACCCTGTATAATCAAGACGGATTTGAACTTGTTGTGACTCTTCAATATTGAGGGCCGAGCCACGGTAGCTCAGTCGGTAGCGACGCGGACTGTCAATCCAGGGGTTGTGAGTTCAAATCCCGGTTAAGCCAACTTTCTTTCCGATGATTGACAAAAGCCAATGCGACATGCGTCATTCGTCTTCCACCAATGGGCTAAGTCTATGTGGAAAAGCAGCCAGTTGCTTGGGAAGATTGTTGTGTGGAGTACTGGTGTGAGAAAATCCGGAAATGCATGAGTAGGTGAACTGGCCGTGATATTACTGAGAAATTGTGAAAAACGGCGTTAAACCTCTATCAATCAATCGATATTGAGGGGAGTTCTTTATGAATGAGAGAAACGTTATTCTACTCTTGTTTGACACGAGTCTGAACAGAGACATATAAACACGTGTATGTGTATGTGTATGTGTATGTGTATGTCTCCCGTTGAACCACCCACCATATTCACCCTCAACAACTGGACATTTCAGGAGTCACATACATCTTATTCATCAACTACTAACTGCGATGTCCAATGGTATGATTGATCCATGGACTAAAAATGAAAATAATATCTCAAAGAAATCGTCAAGTGATTAGCTGGAGTAACTGAATTTTACTTCAAATATAAACCGGATATATTTGAGACAGAGAACATTTCATTCAATATCCCAAAAGCGCACTATAAAGTCGATTTAGGCAAGCTCTCAAACTATCGAAACAATAGTTTCCTATCAAAGGGGCGAAAACGATACTGGTAAAGTTGAAACACAACGTAACGTCCTATGATATCTTCATCTAAAGAGGATGTGAAACGAGAGAATTATTTATGTTGTTAAGGAATCGACATCACAATAAATCTGGATGTCACAGATATGTTCTTTCAAACACCTAAACAAAATATGTCCTCATCCAAATACAGGATATGTCCGAATAATTTCACCTCTGCCTTGGACACAATCGCACTAGCAGCTAGACTGCATATAGTCCTAGAAATGAGAAAGGTTGACGATAGAATCACGTTTAGGTCGTTCATTCATTCATTTGACGAGCTAGGGTCAGACATCCACCTCTAACAGTTATTAATGACTAGTTCGTTATGTGATAGAATCTGTCATCATTGAACTTTATTTATTTCGAGGATTTCAAGTCCTTTTTTAAAAAACAGTTTGACCTCAAAAGTCGTTCCATTGTGGACTTTTAGACTCGAAGATAAATCCTACAAACTAAAATATTGATTTTAATTCAGAGGTCCAGATAAGGAGGGGTATTCAGCTCTTTTCCCCTCAATTTCTCTCTTATTATTAAAGCAAATCCTATATTGTGGGTACCCTACAGAATCGTCTCACTGAGACGATTCCTTTGATTACCCACAACATAGGATTAGAGGGTCAATAAGGATTTTACAACACGCAAAAGGCCCCTTATCTGATCCTCTGGGTTATGCTTATTATACATTCATATTATTGGTAAGTAATAGATATGTAAGTAGTAGATGCAGGGTCTTTCAAATACTATTTGAAAGACCCTGGTAGATGTAAGTATTAGATGTAAGTAATAGATGTAAGTACAGCGGTAATGTCATTCCAAGGACACGTTATCTGAATGTCTACATGCAGAATCCTATCGGAAGATGCCGGAAATGTTTATGTAATCCCATCAATCAACCGGCCTGAGTGACGAGACGGTGAAATATTGCTTATCATTAAAGGTAACCTTACCCCCATCTCCCGCAGCTCCTATGTTATTTCTTAACCCTTTACGACATACAGACGCTTTCTGACTGACGCATTTGCGGCAGACGACTTTTAAAAAACATTGTGGAAAAAGAAGTAACTGCTTATACTGAGCAATTTCTTCTTTTGCCACAATGTTGTCAACTTTATTAAACACATTTTCTGTCATGTATAGAGATCTTCCAGTTTTTCATTTTCTAACTCGTCTACTGCAGATTTGATGTATGTGGGAAAGGGTTAAATACATTACCAACTTTCGGGAAATTCGATGTCTCGAAAGCCCGTATCTCGAAAGCTCCTATAGAATTATATAGGAAAAAAAAAGTTAAATTGCTCCTACGAATTAGTTAATGAATGGATCAGTTCATTTCAAACGAATATTTTAGGAAAACATTTGCTCTTTAATATGATATTTTCAATATGATTCTATGATTTTTACATTTTAGTCCCTTTTTTAGGTTTTTGTCGGTCACCCAAAGTTACCATGAAATAAAAAGGAGCTAAACATTTTTCTGCTTTATTAAGGTTTTTAAAAACATTCGATCGCTTCATTTTAAACGGTTCAAGATGCAGATTTTATTTCTCTTTCATTTGTACTTATTCAGATCATTATCTTTTCAATCAATGTGGGGCTTTTTGAACAATTATGTAAAATTGGAAGCCTCGGAAAGGTGAAATGCCTGTGTATTGTTGTATGCGGTATTGTGTCATCTCAGTGGGGTATTAATACCGCATCAGCTTATCCCACCGTTTATGACATGATAACGGAAGTTGGCTGACCATATTGATTTGTGTACAATTTTAGAGATTTTATGAATTACAGTTTTTGTTTACAGCCAATCTTTAATAGCAAAGACAAAAACATGTTTTTATACATTTAAAAAGAATGATCAAAGATAAATAAATGTATAAATTGCAAACTGTCTTTTAAAATGAGGAATATAGATATAAAAATAATCTTCAATCACTGCAAAACATTTTTTCTCTCTGTATACCCTTATTGGAAGTTTAGAACATACAGTACTACTTTTCGTCAAAGCCTTAAATAAACAAATATTATTTAAATAAAAGTTATTACTCTTCTACCATAAATCGAGACTGAGAATAAAATAAAACAAAACTTTTTATTAAACCCTGTAAATTACTCTGGCTCATCAAGCCAAGCGGACAGCGACATATGACTGGTAAACTAGCTTATGTAAACGCCAGTATTGCTCGAAAATAGAGATCGCTCGATAGCCTGATAAGCCCCAAAGTTGGCAATCAACGGACAGAAATGTTACCTAACACAACTATGGCGCTGCTGTCAAAGCCACTGCCAAATGTTTTATCACGAAAGGTTTCGTTTAATTTGTTTTATTATTCTTGTTCCCTTTCTGACTGTATGGAGGCCGCTTTTTCACGTTTCCTTCATACAACAAATTAGCAGTAGACGACTTAAAACAAATCTAGGAACAATTATTGCAAATAAAAGTTGAATTAACTAATAGAGATAAAATCATTGTGGCTAAAGGATAAATTGCTCATCACGAGCACTTTCTCCTTTTGCCAAAATGTTATCAAGAGTCGTCTGCTAAAGAAGTGTCTTTCAGCGTCTACAGTCTCGATGTCGGGACTCCGCCCCAGTGACTAAATATCTGGGGATCCGGACCTGGCCACAGTGACTAAATGTCTGGAGATCCGGACCTGGCCACAGTGACTATATGTCTGAAGATCCGGACCTGGCCACAGTGACTATATGTCTGAAGATCCGGACCTGGCCACAATGACTAAATGTCTGGAGATACGGACCTGGCCACAGTGACTATATGGCTGGAGATCCGGACCTGGCTACAGTGACTAAATGTCTGGAGATCCGGACCTGGCCCCAGTATCTAAATATCTCGAGATCCAGACCTGGCCCCAGTGACTAAATGTCTGGAGGTCCGGACCCGGCCCCAGTGACTAAATGTCTGGAGGTCCGGACCCGGCCCTAGTGACTAAATGTCTGGAGGTCCGGACCCGGTCCCAGTGACTAAATGTCTGGAGATCCGGACCCGGTCCAAGGGACTAAATGTCTGGAGGTCCGGACCCGGCCCTAGTGACTAAATGTCTGGAGGTCCGGACCCGGCCCTAGTGACTAAATGTCTGGAGGTCCGGACCCGGCCCCAGTATCTAAATGTCTGGAGATCCGGACCTGGCCCTAGTGACTGAATGTCGGAGGTCCTGACCCGGCCCCAGTGACTAAATGTCTGGAGATCTTGACCCGGTCCCAGTGACTAAATGTCTGGAGATCCGGACCCGGCCCCAGTGACTAATTGTCTGGAGATCCGGACCTGGCCCCAGTGACTAAATGTCTGGAGATCCGGACCCGGCCCCAGGGACTAAATGTCTGGAGATCTTGACCCGGTCCCAGGGACTAAATGTCTGGAGATCCGGACCCGGCCCCAGGGACTTAATGTCTGGAGGTCCGGACCCGGCCCCAGTGACTAAATGTCTGGAGATCCGGGCCCGGCCCCAGTGACTAAATGTCTGGAGATACGGACCTGGCCCCAGTGACTAAATGTCTGGAGGTCCGGACTCGGCCCCAGTGACTGAATGTCTGGAGATCCGGACCCGGCCCCAGGGACTGAAGGTCTGGAGGTCCGGACCCGGCCCCAGTGACTAAATGTCTGGAGATCTTGACCCGGTCCCAGGGACTAAATGTCTGGAGATCCGGCCCCGGCCCCAGGGACTTAATGTCTGGAGGTCCTGACCCGGCCCCAGTGACTAAATGTCTGGAGGTCCGGACCCGGCCCCAGTGACTAAATGTCTGGAGGTCCGGACCCGGCCCCAGTGACTAAATGTCTGGAGGTCTGGACCCGGTCCCGGGGACTAAATGTATGGAGATCCGGACCCGGTCCAAGGGACTAAATGTCTGGAGATCCGGACCCGGTCCAAGGGACTAAATGTCTGGAGATCCGGACCTATCCAAGGGACTACATGTCTAGAGATCCGGACCCAGCCCCAGTGACTAAATGTCTAGATATCCGCACCCAGCCCAGGGACTAAATGTCTGGAGGTCGGTACCTGGTCCCAGTGACTAAATGTCTGGAGATCCGGACCTGGTCCCAGTGACTAAATGTCTGGATAGCCGGACCCAGCCCAGGGACTAAATGTCTTGAGATCCAGACCCAGCCCGGTGACTAAATGTCTTGAGATCCGGACCCAGCCCCAGTGACTAAATGTCTAGATATCCGCACCCAGCCCAGGGACTAAATGTCTGGAGGTCGGTACCTGGTCCCAGTGACTAAATGTCTGGAGATCCGGATCCAGCCCAGGGACTAAATGTCTGGAGACCCGTATCCGGTCCCAGGGACTAAATGTCTGGAGATCCGGACCCAGCCCAGGGTCTAAATGTCTGGAGGTCCGGTCCCAGCCCAGGGACTAAATGTCTAGAGATCCGAACCCGGCCCCAGTGACTAAATTTCTGGAGATCCGGACCCACCCCAGGGACTAAATGTCTTGAGATCCGGACCCAGCCCAGTGACTAAATGTCGTGCGATCCGGACCCGGTCCCTGTGACTAAATGTCTGGAGATTCGGACCCGGCCCCAGGGACTAAATGTCTGGAGATCTTGACCCGGTCCCAGGGACTAAATGTCTGGAGATCCGGACCCGGCCCCAGGGACTTAATGTCTGGAGGTCCGGACCCGGCCCCAGTGACTAAATGTCTGGAGATCCGGGCCCGGCCCCAGTGACTAAATGTCTGGAGATACGGACCTGGCCCCAGTGACTAAATGTCTGGAGGTCCGGACTCGGCCCCAGTGACTGAATGTCTGGAGATCCGGACCCGGCCCCAGGGACTGAAGGTCTAGAGGTCCGGACCCGGCCCCAGTGACTAAATGTCTGGAGATCTTGACCCGGTCCCAGGGACTAAATGTCTGGAGATCCGGCCCCGGCCCCAGGGACTTAATGTCTGGAGGTCCTGACCCGGCCCCAGTGACTAAATGTCTGGAGGTCCGGACCCGGCCCCAGTGACTAAATGTCTGGAGGTCCGGACCCGGCCCCAGTGACTAAATGTCTGGAGGTCCGGACCCGGTCCCGGGGACTAAATGTCCGGAGATCCGGACCCGGTCCAAGGGACTAAATGTCTGGAGATCCGGACCTATCCAAGGGACTACATGTCTAGAGATCCGGACCAAGCCCCAGTGACTAAATGTCTAGATATCCGCACCCAGCCCAGGGACTAAATGTCTGGAGGTCGGTACCTGGTCCCAGTGACTAAATGTCTGGAGATCCGGACCTGGTCCCAGTGACTAAATGTCTGGATAGCCGGACCCAGTCCAGGGACTAAATGTCTTGAGATCCAGACCCAGCCCGGTGACTAAATGTCTTGAGATCCGGACCCAGCCCCAGTGACTAAATGTCTAGATATCCGCACCCAGCCCAGGGACTAAATGTCTGGAGGTCGGTACCTGGTCCCAGTGACTAAATGTCTGGAGATCCGGATCCAGCCCAGGGACTAAATGTCTGGAGACCCGTATCCGGTCCCAGGGACTAAATGTCTGGAGATCCGGACCCAGCCCAGGGTCTAAATGTCTGGAGGTCCGGACCCAGCCCAGGGACTAAATGTCTAGAGATCCGAACCCGGCCCCAGTGACTAAATTTCTGGAGATCCGGACCCAGCCCAGGGACTAAATGTCTTGAGATCCGAACCCAGCCCAGTGACTAAATGTCGTGCGATCCGGACCCGGTCCCTGTGACTAAATGTCTGGAGATTCGGACCCAGCCCAGGTACTAAATGTATGGAGATCTGGACCCAGCAAGAGTCTAAATGTCTAGAGATCCGGACCTGGCCCCAGGGACTAAATGTCTGGAGATCCGGACACAGCCCAGTGATAAAATGTCTGGAGATCCGGACCAAGCCCACGGACTAAAAGTCTGGAGATCCGGACCAAGCCCAGGGACTAAATGTCTGGAGATCCGGACCAAGCCCAGGGACTTAATGTCTGGAGATCCGGACCCGGCCCCAGTGACTAAATGTCGTGCGATCCGGACCCAGTCCCAGTGACTAAATGTCTGGAGAGTTGGCCCCAGCCCAGGTACTAACTGTATGGAGATCCGGACCCAGCAAGAGACTAAATGTCTAGAGATCCGGAACTGGCCCCAGGGACTAACTGTCTGGAGATCCGGACACAACCCAGTGACTAAATGTCTGGAGATCCGGACACAGCCCAGTGATAAAATGTCTGGAGATCCGGACCAAGCCCATGGACTAAATGTCTGGAGATCCGGACACAGCCAAGGGACTAAATGTCTGGAGATCCGGACCAAGCCCAGGAACTTAATGTCTGGAGATCCGGACCAAGCCCAGTGACTAAATGTCTAGAGATCCGAACCCAGCCCAGTGATTAAATGTCTAGAGGTCCGGATCTGGCCCCAGGGACTAAATTTCTGTAGATCCGGACACAGCCCAGGGACTAATTGTCTAGAGATCCGGACACAGCTCAGTGACTAAATGTCTAGAAGTCCGGACCCAGCCCAGGGACTAAATGTCTGGAGATCCAGACCTGGCCCCATGGACTAAATGTCTAGAGCTCCGGACCTGGCCCAAGGAACTAATTGTGACAAAAGGAAATATTGATCATAATGGGCAAACATAGCAGAGTAGCAGAGTAACAAACAACAATACTTGTAGGGAAGGAGAAATCTCTCATATAAGAATAAAACTTCTTTCCTTAAAAGGTTTTCTATGGACAGATAACAGCTCGAACACAAACTAAGAGTATGCATAACGAGCCCTGGTGGGACAATAACTGTTACCTTGCCAAAGAGAAAAAATATTCATTTTTACGAAAATTCCGACTTTAAACAATACATTGAAGCCTACTTTATAAAAATTATCAACCAAAGTTGAAAGATATTCAATGGTAATCTATGCAGGATACAGAAGAAAATGGTTCACTATTAAATCAGCCGATCTCAATCGACGAGTGGTTAGCGTCGAGGATTTCGAAACCGAAGTGCCCTTAGGCAAGGCACGTTTCCTAGCCTAGTACTGGTTTGTTTACCCAGGGATCATGAATAATTGAACTGTCGCCGTGATATAACTGAAATAATGTTGAAAGCGGCGTAAAACCCCAATAAATAAATCAATCAATCGACGAAATTAATAAGAGTATTGAAAAATAAAAAAATGGAAAAATCTAAAAAATTAAAAAAATGGTATTTCTTCGGAATTCTATAAGTTTACACATGTGATTTATAGCACCATATATACCTAGTATTATTATTTACACATGTGATTTATAGCACCATATCTAGTATTATTATTTAACTCTTTCAGCGCCGAATTGTTTAAAGTAGACTCTTCCATGTTCAAATTCAGGCGACTCTATTTCATATGTTATAAGAGTTTCGTAATATTTGGATAACTACAAGGCAAACAATGCTGATTTCAGGTGAGACAGCTCGTTACGAGCTGACTCACCTGAATCAGTATTGTTTGCAAAAAGCTCAATATTGCCTTATGAAAGAGTTAATGAAATTTTAAACTAAGGGCATTTTTTTCGGAATCATGGAGTGGAAGTGTTATTATACCTGTATATAAGTCTTGGGCTAAAGATAACCCTATCAATTACAGAGGGATATCTCTTGTAAATGTAATGTATACAATATTTTCAAATAGTGTTAATGATAGGGTATATAATTGGGCAGACACATTTAATCTAATTGATGAAAGTCAAGCGGGATTTCGACAGGGTTATTCTGTAACTGATAATGTATTCACTTTACAAAGTATGATACCGAAATATATTTGCAAACCTGGAGGTCGTTTTTATGTTTTATATGTGGACTTTGGTAAAGCAATTGATTCGCTAGTGCATGACAAATTATTCTGAATTTTATTTAAAAGGGGACTTCAGGGGAAGATGTTTAATGTTTTGTTATCAATGTTCTCAAATCTGAATTCCAGCTTACGTGTCGCTAATAGAACCTCTAAATCTTTCTCATGCAACATGGGTACACGGCAAGGGGACGTAAGCAGTCCAATAATTTTCAACTTGTTTATATAAGAGTTATCTACCTTTCTAAATGAAACTTGTCCTGTAATTTTGGACATTTCCCATATACTGAATATTTTAAGCTTTTCGATACAATGATTACACCTGTTCTTACTTATGGGTCAGACATTTGGGGAACTGATTATACAGATATCATAGAATAGGTTCATTTGCAATATTGTCGTGAATTTTTAGGTGTTAATTCCACAATAAATTCCTGCATGATTTTATCAGAATGTGGAAGACTACCTTTATGTGTAATATATAAAACAAAAGTAATGAAATATTGGTGTAAACTTTTACACATACCTAATTCTCGATATCCAAAGCAATGTTATGTTATGGGTCATCACGCTGCGATCTTTACAAACATATTCATTCTTCGTTAACTTCAGAGAGATATCTGTTGGTTGATATGTCTCCGTATATAAGAAAGGCGTTTGCAAAATTCAGATGCTCCAGTCATAAATTTAACATAGAATTAGGAAGACATTTTAATATTGAAAGGGAGAATCGCATTTATAATTATTGTTTAAATCATAAAGACATTTTAACAGTTAAAAATGAATAATATGCATTTGTTCAATGTGACGAATGGCTTGTAGAAAGACAGAGCTTATTGTATGCATGGTATAACGGCAGAGATGATATGTGAAGTTTTTACAGCCTGATGAAAAGCGAAAGTAGCGTTATTATAAAGAAGATCGCAAACTATATTTCAGTTATAATTACGCTAACAGACTCCACCGTCCGATCACACATATCATAGCTCGAATAATATTGTAAATATGAAGTTATATTAAAACTCAACTCTATGTGAATTGTATATCTGTATATTTGCTGTATTTTGGGCCGGTGGTCTCTATTTAAAAATAAAATATTGAATATGTGGAATGAGAGAAATTATAGATTTTACCCTCATATCTTCAATTGTTAAAAATTAGTTTCAAATGTAAATAGATCTTTTACTAATAGAACATTTGAAAAGAATAACACGTGACTATCGCAATACACTAACTTGATACACCATCAATGTATTATAACTTGAACAATTGGCTGCACCTATCGGAATACAGATTACCACGCCCTGTCGCAGACATTGACACTGTACTCACTCTGTGTTTTCATAAGCGTCTGGTGAATGCACCTTGATAATTAACTAAGGTTTTAAATATAAACAAAGTAAACGACAGGCTGGGTGTAGCAACGTTAAATGTCGCACTACGCTAAATGTCGCACTTGACGTTATATGTCGCAAGGCTGACGCTAAATGTCGCAACCAACGCTAACTGTCGCAAAACCTCCTGACGTTATATGTCGCATCTGTAACGCCAAATGTCGCAAACAATTGTACTGCCGCTATATGTCGCAACATCAACGCTAAACGTCGCACTCCTTTATAAGCACTCTTTTGTAGTATTACTGATTCACAATGTACAATGTAAAATATCACTTAGCTTTTCCCGCCAGTAACTCTTAAAACTGATATTGAGGTAATTAATTGTCTATGTTTAATTAATTAATTATGACCTGAAATTACAACAAATTATTATACATTTATACCATGGTAACAACATCATGACGTTATAAACCCCGATTTGCAATACAGCTTAGCAAGGCCTATATGCAAAGTACAAACATGTCCGCTAACTATTTGAAAACCAATGGGCTCGAGTCAATTTAAGGATCTCCCTAAGTAAAGATCTCCCTTAAGGATCTCAATTTAAGGATCAATGCGGGGCTGGCATATGCGTTGGTTAAATGAAAAGCTTAAGTATTTTTCAGAGTATGACATACTATAATCTTTCACCACAGCATTTTTTAAATTTTGGAGGAATTGATTTATTATCCCCACCTTTTTTCTGGGGATATTGTTATCGACTCCGTCCGTCCGTCCGTCCGTCCGTCCGTCCGTCCGGCTATCTCATCCTAAACCGATGGACGGATTCCAACTGTCTGTCTGTCAGTCCGTAACACGTTCGTGTCCGCTCCATATCTTCTATACCCTTTGACGGATTTTCATGAAACTTGGTATAAATGTGTAACTCACTAAGACGATGTGCAGAAGGCATAGTACAGCCGGGGCACCTCAAGGTCAAGTTCACTCTTGAAGGTCCAATGTTAAAGCCACCACTTTGGTTTCCGCTCCATATCTCCTTTACCATTCGAAGGATTTGTATGAAACTTGGTACAAATGTTTAACTCACTGAGCTGATGTGCAGAAGGCATGGTACAGCCGAGCCACCTCAAGGTCAAGGCCACTCTTTAATGTAAGATTTTGGAGCCTCAGTTTGTGTGTATTTATGGCATTGCACTTAAGAAATGATGCACAAATGCAAACCTACATTTTGTTAATTAAATTTGTTGTATTCTCACATCTAATGAAGGACAGCGGCGGGGGATTTAGCTGTCTTTTCGACTGCCTTGTTGACATTTATACTCTATTTTCATATAAAAGGGAGAGAATGATGACCTCCCTTTAAATTATTTTCGACAATTACACAATTCTATTTAAGCCTTTGTCAAGAATCTACTTCATGCAAAATGACGCTTTTGATAAAATGATCTAAGAAAAACATGCATTTTAGACCTTCGAAGATATTTTAGAAAAAAAAGTGCTGATGAAGCTAGTTAGGATGGGAAAGCCTTAAGTGATAGCTTTAGTTAATAACAATAAATACACGTACATGCAGATTTAGCTTTTGATTCTATAAAACCGTGTATGAGACAGGCAAAATACAGGACATGTGGGCTACTGTCAGACGCAGAATATAAAATTATATTGAAAGTGACATTGAAAGGGACTTATGATGTACCTGTTGCGGAAAGGACACTCCTTGAAAGATCTACATTGCGCCGATACCAAAGATATAAGGATTTATTAGGCCACCGGCCCATACCCATGATACAGCATAATTACATAGCATTAGAAGTGAGAACAGTATTTACATCATAGTAATACAGACAAATGATACAAAAACTCGGATATCCATTACATGATATATTTCTAAGAGTTAAAGGCTATGGCTAATGTTAGAACAATAATACGACTTTTAGATTGACTAGAAATGCTTAACTGAAAAAATAGACTTTGTATGAGATATATCATCACCTTTCTAAAGAGAACACATAGACCCGTTTTATAGCAGCTTGAGTTACAAGTCGTTCAAGGAGAACCAACTATACATTGCAACATTGTAACACAACTATTATTCAGAATCAAGATATGTTCTTCTTATTTTAAAAGCATTATAGATAAACATAGCTAAATTTCTTATCAAAATAACATTTTGCGAAGACATTAGATTGTAGAATTTATGAATACTAGGTTTTTCAAAAACATTATGTGGAAAATATCTACATCGCAAATCATAATACATTGGGCATATCATAATAAAATGGTATTCATCCTCAATAGCAGTTTCACAATATAAACATGTACGGAATACTTTTGGTATATCTCTGTATCTTCCTTCCTCTATCATTAAACAATGACAACTACTGCGAAAGGAAGCTAGAGAAGAGCGAAATTTCTTTATATCTATGTTTAAGACATATGGTTCTAATGAAAATTCCCTTTTAAATTGGTGATAATGAAATAATTTCCTATTGACATTACACTTCGCTACCCAGGTATGCCTGTATTGATCAGTCAGTCGTTGCGTATACAATTGTAAAAATATCTTAGTATTATCAACTGACTGACTGGCCCATACATAACCAAAACCGTTAGAGTTCAAACTTTTCTTAATATTTGTTACCCAATTTATGTGTCCAATATTGTCGTAATGCATTAACATTTCATAACATAGCCGAATATATCTATGCCTTGGCATACTGAGTAAACGTATCCAGTATTTTATACAGCGTTTTGAAGAATATATATACATTGGAAGTCTACCTAGATCTCCTAAAATAGCATCATTACATGCTTTTGGTGACACATTCAAAAAGCGTTTACAGGCAAGAATTTGAATACTCTCAATACTGCTAAATGTCTCTAAACCCCAAATTTCGGAACCATACAGTAAGACAGAGGAAACCTTGGCATCAAATACTTTGTAGAATGTTTTGCATGGGAGACAACCTAGATTACTAAGCGAATTTAGGATATGTAAAAGAGCTTTCTTAGCCTTAGCTGCAACTGCTTCGGCCATTTTAGAGAATGACAACCTGTTTGTAAAATAGATACCGAAATAGGTAAATCCATTTACAGTTTCAATTTGAGAACCATTAAATTTCCATTTACGTTGTAACATGTATTTCGTTCATTACTAAGTTAATTATGCTTTCCTAACATTCAACCAAGAAGGTTTTGGTAATTTTGTATTCTTTTGTGACAATACATATGGTATTGAACTTATGTTGACTAATTGTTAACTTATAATTATGTAGAAACATAGCGTTACGTAAATATAATGTTTGAGGTTTAGTAAAAAATAAAATGTTTCGTTCTTTACTTGTTGTTTCTTGCTGATTTTCTCTTTCATAGTCATTTACCGTTTCACAAAAGTGCTCTCAGGCCAGAGTTTTGTATTAGTTTAAACATGTTTATATTTCATTCTACATCTATTTGTGAACATAAGGATTATTTGGAATAGTGTGTAGATGCTCTGCTGTTCCGAAACGTGGAGGGAAAAAAAAAAAAAAAAATATTTTACATTGTACATTGTGAATCAGTAATACTACAAAAGAGTGCTTATAAAGGAGTGCGACATTTAGCGTTGATGTTGCGACATATAGCGCAGTACAATTTTTTGCGACATTTGGCGTTACAGATGCGACATATAACGTCAGGAGGTTTTGCGACAGTTAGCGTTGGTTGCGACAGTTAGCGTAAGCCTTGCGACATATAACGTCAAGTGCGACATTTAGCGTTGGTGCGACATTTAACGTTGCTACACTGGGCATGCAGCGTGAGTATTGACCATATATGCATGTATCTTAAATATTTAAACGCTTTATAGGATTATTTAAACCAGTACTAACAATAATTAATGTTTTCTTATTTGTTGTCTATTTTATACAAATGGATCCCATTAAACATGGGGACGTAACTTTGGTAAACTATAACAAGTCGGATTAGCCTCACTGTATATTCGCCAGAGTACCAAGATGTAAGAAGAATGTATCCCACTCTCTTTGTCTTTTTATCTTATTGCATAATTCCAAACAGGAATGTAGTGTAGGACTGTGTATATTTATGTTGTATGAAATTGCAGTGGTGCGATGGACTTGACTTGACGAAAATATTTTTAAACCTGTCAGTCTAAAAGCTCATTCTCATATATGTCCTTCTTTGTTCAGCCAATTATTGTATGCATATTTGCTAGTTCGAAGACTTTTTTGTCAGACAGTACTAAAGATTTTCGCAAAGACTGCCGACATCCCCGCCGATTACATGTTACACAAGTATGTTAGGCATACTTACCAACACTTTAGAGGATGGATTTGAGTTGTTTCTATTTAAATATTTCAAACAGATACGTATCTAGACATCATTATGGCCGAGTCCCGGTGGCTCAGTCGGTAGCGACGCGGGCTGTCAATCCAGGGGTTGTGAGTTCGAACCCAAGCTCGGTCAACATTATTTCCGACGTTTGATAAAAGTCACTTTGAAAGCGTCATTCGTCTTTCACCAATGGTCTAACAGTCTATGTTGAAAAGCAGCCAGTTGCTTTGAAAGTATGTTGTGTAGATTCCTGGTTTGAAACAAATGTGTAGGTGAACTGGCCGCCGTGATATGACTGCATAATTGTTGAAAACGGCGTTAAATCCCAATCAATGAAGACGACCATTATGTGGAATACAGTGAAATTGTAGGCTCCAAACGGCAATTTCTCCCAATTTTTCGTTATTTCTGTAAAGCTTTCAACTTGATTAATACGGTACAGTCAAACTTTATAGTCGGACGTAGTTTATTTTGCTGACGGCTATTATGACGAACGAGAACAAAATATATCATACTCCGTTCCATTAATTTTTAACTTTTTCTTATAATTGTAAGTTCACAAGAAATAACGCTTTTATTACATTAAGTATCGATTTAGAATATTAAGAAAATAGTGACTAAACGACAAGCATTTTCAATCTATGTGTGTTCGTCTGACCGACCGTTTTTTTATACATACCGAAAATGGCGACTCACATCGTTTAGGGACAACTTACGCCAAATAGATCCACGGTCATGCTGATAGCAAATAGTCCCTTAAATAACCTTTGTTTGCGTCGAAATGAGTGTATACCATCACCAGAATGCATTGAATATATGACATTGAGTTTATGTTCATTGTAAATGTGTATAAGATGCACTGGAAATGATTGATTTTATATATTTTTTTTTTGTATTTCGGCCTTTGTTTGAAAGTGAAAGTAGAGAATGTGAAACACAGGTTTTGTCCGGGCTCGATTTGCTCCAAAATGACGTTAACCAGTTTCGCCTGGTGAATTTTTTCATGCATAATCCAACAACCCCCCCCCCCCCCCCCCCCCCCCCCCCCCCCCCCCCCCCACACACATTTTTTTTGTATTGTTTTAAAGCTTAGAGATAACTCTTCTAAATGATTCTTCGTGAGAAACGCTTAAAAGGTGTTACAATGGAGGGCTGAAACCGGTCGATTTACATCGAAACGAAGAAGGAATATATTTGGTGTATTCTGACCTTTAGCAACTTTCATAGTAGAAAGTTTCATGGGTTATTGAAGAAAAAATTCTCCTGTGTGTTACCTACAAATAATCTAATTTATGTTTTTGTTTTCTTATTACACAAAAATAACAAGAGGACAATGATGATGCTATATCGCTCTACTGATTTAATAGAACTTAAATATTGTTCAATATTCTTACATTATACACTCGTTGGACACCCATGGTTGTAGATTGGAGCGTAGCGGAGTAAACATCGGTGAGTGTCCGAAGATGACATTATACATACATGTATAAGTAAAACTAGCCCCGCCCCTTGGTGGATATGTTTAACAACGGATCGGAATCAGTTGGACAATCTTCTTTATTATCAAAGGAATATTTGCGAAAAATTAATTTTAAATCGGGCCAGTACTTTTAGAAAAGAAGATTTGGCATTTTCCCTTTTTCTGATGCCACTTCAACAAAAGTTATAGATATAATTTATTTCCTTTTGATTTCTTTTTTTAAACAGGACCACCCAAATGAACATTCATATGAATTATTTTAAAATTGTTCCATCAGTTTAGGAGGAGAAGTTGTATGTAGGGCAATGTGAACGGAAGTACGCCCGCCTACGACGACGGACGACCGGCGAGTAGTTAGAAAAGCTCACACAGCAGTTCGTGCTCAGGTTAGCTAAAAAGGATAGCTAGCACCACATCCTAACAGTCATGTCTTTTAACTAATCTTCAACAGTTGTGTAGAGGATCAACTAAGGAGTATTTCTATCAAACTATCAAAAGGTGTCAACATGAGAAATTGATCATTATTAGTAAAATTCGCCTTTTGCCACATTGTTTACAAAAGTGTTTGGTCCAGAGATGTCTGTATGTGGCAAAGAGTAAATTCATCGTTCTTCAAAATTTCGAGCTAAGAAATGGATATATCTACATTGTATTTATTTAAGCAATCCTCATGCATTTTGATTTGATGTAACTGTCCTATCTCTGCCTGTGTGGAACATTTTAGCTCCTTTCCCATCTTCATTGGCGACGTTTTCCTCTTTGGTGACATGATTTAACACTAATTATTGAATATCTTAACTTTTAAAACTTGTTGTCTGGTGTGCCCTTCGAGCGATGCAGGAAAAAAGAAAGTTGTGATTTGCAGGTGTTCTTCCCAAAGAACAATACAAGGGAGACAGCTGTGATAGGGAACTTTGGCAAATCAGGAACAATTACCTCTCTTGAAATGAACATTAATATAATTTAATTTCACTTTAATACAAATTGTTTTAAATTGGATTATAGAATATACAGTTTCAAATAATCTGCAGTATATATGTGATGAAGTGAAAATGTTCGAATTTTGAGATTTTTGAAAGTGAAAGTAGGGATAATATGGACCGTGTTGTGTCGGGTTGCTAATTGTGTTGTTTTTGAGTATTAAAGGAAAGAAATGAAACATTCTTGGATGGTTAACGTTACAATTTGAGATATATTTCGAACGGTTGTATTCTATACTAAAGTATTATTCGTCTTCCACATTAGAAGAGTATGTCCACGTTTTACATGATACATATCATAGTAGTTAACATTTCATCTATAATAATATATATGTTATTGTCTATGCATCTCCTGATTTGCATTGACGCAATAGTATTTAATTAATATACGAAATATATAGGAGATGAGTATCACTACCTTTTAGTCTGTCCAATTTTCAATGATGAAACCAATAAATATTTATATAAACATATGCCCAAATTTATAGATCGTGTTAAGTCAAAAAATATAAGTACTATTAAACAATTCAGCACATTTTGCGCTATAATTATTAATTATCATAAGTGACACTATATGTTTTTTCGTCTTCATATGCACGCGTATACTTTGCAGGGGGATGTCTGGGTCAACTACGAAGGACATCCTCACTAACATTCTCTGTTATGTGTACACGTGTGTATGGTATGTGGATATGTGTATACACTCGCGTATACTTTGCTTTGTGTGTCAGGGGGAGGTGGTGGGGGTGTGTTTTCAGGTCAGTTACGAAGGACATTCCCACTGACATGCTATGCGTGTGTTGTGTGACCGTATGCACACATGTATTTATATAGTATTGTAGAAAGATAGAAATTAAAATGGTATGTATATGTGTTTATACGCACGTGTTCTTTGCGTGTCAGGGGGAAATGTCCGGTTCAATTACGAAGGACATTCCCACTGACATGCTCTGTTCTGTGTGCGCGTTTGTTATATGACCGTATTGCACATGTATGTATATAGTATTGTAAATAGGCAGTAATTGAAATTGTCTCTAGATATAAATATAACTACAATCTCCTTAAAGTTGACAATGGACAAATCACTGAACATTTTCACACTTGCTATTTTCCTGTTTACTTTTTTAAAATAAAAATCATACAGGTTAACTGTCTACATACTGTCTATACATATAAAGAAAACACAGAAGAAATCAATTTATGCTTTGTTAAAACAGGGACAGTATATTACATGTTATATAGTGTCCCTGGTTAAAATAAACTTGAAACTTGAAATTAATTGAAATAAAATATTAGATGCGTGTTATTAGATGCCATGCGTGTTCTACCCAAGATATACATATTTGTCAACAAATAACTTAATATTTTTATACAAATATGTATTGTCAATGTCATAAAATTCTTACAAAGAGATATGGTATATTTTATATAATATGAAATCGTTGTTTTTGATACAGTTTATGATTGAAAAACAATCCACATTTCTCGATAGTATATTTGATATATATTTAATTATATTTGAGAAAATACTTCTTATACCTAACATGTAAAGGCTAACCTTTTTCTGTATTTTACATATATATAAGGGGGGTCATTTTACATATATATAAGGGGGGTCATTTTACGTTTCCTTAATAAACGTTGAGCTGCTCGCTGTTCAGATGAACAACAAATAAGAGGTTGTCAGTATATTGTGTATTACAGGAACACTTGGTACATCTATGAGAGTCACTATCTCTTTAGTTAACAACGAAATTCGCAGTAGATGGCACTGTCACAATATCAGTTTGGGTAACTGCTGTTTCCTGCAGAATTGAGATTCGAATGTCTGAGTGGAGTGACACAGTCGTTGAAAGCCGTAGTCATTTCGTACCCTGTTTTATCATTGCAGATTAATTGACCGTTCTCCGTGAGTTTTACTGGATGAATTTTTACTGGAAATTAGCATTTTCAATATATAGTGTTCAAAATACTACAGCAAGTTATGTTTCACACTCGAATATGATATATATCTAGAATGAACCCTAATGGTTTTCATCTGCCTTCGAACAACAAGAAAATTCTAAAGTGTAAACTCCAATCTCTGATAATATTTTTCATAGTTGATTTGTTGACATGAAGCACAATTTTGGAAAAAACATTGATTTCTCTTTTTCTGTATGAAACCTAGCTAGAAACCATCCTTGCATGCTAAACGTAACGCCCCGTCTAGTACTCGAGGGAACATGCTGACAACATTGTGCAGCTATGTGTATATCGGTGCTTGACATTAGTCCATAGTTGGCATCCGAACAGGAAGTGATACCTCATGGATAAGACCTGCCATCACTTCCGGTTGTACATATCCTGTATAGCATTCTATATTTAATCGGAGAATAAAATTGCTACTCCTTTCTGTTAACGTTCTTATATAGCGGGTTAATACTGGATACTTTGATTGACATGTATGCCAAGATTCGTTAAAGCTGGTTCTAACTGTCGGTCTGTGTTGCATATTTCAACTGTGTATCTGTGCTTAGCATTCTCTCCAAGCGTAACCATGTTACACTTTCAGTAGTTTAATGAGAAACCCCATGTGTTACCATTTGTGTACATACTACTTCACATTATCTATTTTGTTTTAAAAACAATTTACTATTTGGTGTTAAAAGAAATTTACGTCAAAACTTCTGATTGTGTATAGTGTCCCGACATCAAATAACCGATTCAGCACTCATGTGGGGATTACTCGTATAAATATTCTCAGCGATTTGCCATGAATTGGTGTGGTATGTAAACATTTCTCTATCCTTCGTGCTCTCAAGCGTTCATATTGGGGTGTTAACGTAAAGTATGAGGACGTTCCCTTTTCACTTGTATGAGTTGAATTTTCTTTTAAATTGAAGGAAGTCGCAATAACAACTAAATTTGATTGATACGCATTTTTGTTCGTTTCGCCGGAAAGTTTTTTCGTGATTTTTGTACCACCTTTTATCAAACAACTTGTAAATCCGTTTTGTTCTTTTAACAGTGAAATGATGATTCCAGTTTTACAATATTTCACTGCTTGAAATGTAGTACGTTTTGACCAGGAGTTAAACAAAGCTTCAGCATGATCATTTACGCCTAAAATATTCTTCAAACTCATGTTATTCAACATCACACGTTATATTATTTGAGGATTTCTTCAACATTTTCCTGTGCAAATTATCATTAATAGATCTAGCATGAACTAACTCCTCCGTCTTTGTTTTATCGTGACTGTACCTACACTACCCAACACATGATTTTCACTAATTTCAGGTTTTAAACATATTCAATTTGTTTTCTTGACATTTATTGTACCAATTCAACATATGATAAAAAGAAAATGCGTATTTTTTAAAAAGCATTCAGCTTTAAACCAAGCCTTATTTTCTATACTACAGACTTTTAGTGTATAAGTAAAAATGGCTATTTTGGGAAATTTAATTTCTTTATACATTTGTCCAGTAGCTGTAATATAATTGAACTACTTTCGTCTAAACAAGTATCAATGTCATACTCGCTTACATAAATGTTGATGTTGTCAAACATATCCTCCGCATTCAATGTATCAACAAACATCGTTTTAAGCTCCATTGGCTGAAAGCTAGTCGATTATTTTTATCATGGCGCATCATCTGTCCTGTGTGCGTTAACCTTTCACTTGGAACGACTTCTCCTCTGTAACCACTGGGCCAATAGGTATGGAAGCATCCTCTCAATAGCGACTACTAAATGTTTTCACTTTTTTGGATTCTTACAGACATGTGGTTACCATGACAACAGAAAGAGCAAGCTTCTTCTTCTTCTCCGAAAGTCTTTGGCTGATTTCAAATCAATTTCGTAGAAATGTTCGTTGGGTGATCCTCTACGAGAGACTTCCAATCCATGTTGATTCGTCGACAAACAATGGATGAATTAATTTGTTTACACTAGCCGTGGAGAAGGTTTAACTTATGTTAATAGTGTGGCTGTGGGCTTACTTGAGTAATACTAAGCTTTAAATGCACGAGCTTTGTTGTTCTGTTCAATCCTGTTTCATGGTCAAGCTCGACAAACCGAGCATGAACAATCAAAAGGTTAACAGATCATGACACGTAAAACCTTATCCAACCGGATTCCTAGTCGGCGAAAAGCAGTCGGCGGGGATGTTTTAATTTATATGGCTATAGTGAAAACATTAAAAGTCTTCAAAACTATTTGGTCGATTTTTAATTCTGTGTATAAAATCCATGGTTGACCCTCTACGAAATGTCTTCAGGTCATGTTGATAGGTAAAACACGTGGCCACCAGGGGTCGTGCTGTTTTGCCTTATATGGTTTTAGTGAAAACTTTTAAAAGCTTCTCCTCCAAAATCATCTGACCGATTTTCTATTTTTTTATTTTTTTAGAAACCTTACTTGAGTGACGCTCAACAAGATTCCTTCAAGACATGTTGATTGGTCGAACAACGTGAACGGGACTATTATGGCTCATATGGCTATAATGAACACCTTAAAAAGTGCACTCCTTCGAAAATGTGTGACTGATTTTAAATTAATTTTGTAAAAATGTTCCCCAGGTGACCTTGTACCAGATTCCTTCAAGTCATGTTGAGTGGTCTTAATTAATGTTATTGTTTACCCAGGGATCAAGTGAACTGTCGACGTGATATAACTGAAATAATGTTGAAAGCGGAGTAAAACCCAATAAATAAATAAATAATTCATTTTAAAACCTAAAACATAAACATCAGGATGACATTATTACGGTACATTGACCGCAAGGACATTAACTGTTTCTTATTAACATTCCTATCTTAGAAAAGATTAACAAAAAGTCTGCTGACCACTTTCCGTTGATTACCTTTCCTATTTAAGAACAGGTGAAACGGTCTGACCATCACCTCCTCCCGGAAACGGTCTGACCATCACCTCCTCCCGTAAACAGTCTCACCGTCACCTCCTTCCGGAAACGGTCTGACCATCATCTCCTCCCGGAAACAGTCGGACCATCACCACCGGGAAGCGGTCTGACCAACACCTCCTCCCGGAAACGGTCTGACCATCACCTCCTCCCGGAAACAGTCTGTCCATCACCTCCTCCAGGGAACGGTCTGACGATCACCACCGGGAAACGGTCTGACCATCACCTCCTCCCGAAAACGGTCTGACAATCACCTCCTCCCGGAAACGGTCTGACCATCACCTCCTCCCGGAAACGGTCTGACCATCACCTCCTCCCGGAAACGGTCTGACCATCACCTCCTCCCGGAAACGGTCTGACCATCACCTCCTCCCGGAAACGGTCTGACCATCACCTCCTCCCGGAAACGGTCTGAACATCACCTCCGGGAAACGGTCTGACCATCACCTCCTCCCGGAAACGGTCTGACCATCACCACCGGGAAACGGTCTGACCATCACCTCCTCCCGGAAACGGTCTGAACATCACCTCCGGGAAACGGTCTGATCATCACCTCCTCCCGGAAACGGTCTGACCATCACCACCGGGAAACGGTCTGACCATCACCTCCTCCCGGAAACGGTCTGACGATCACCTCCTCCCGGAAACGGTCTGACCATCACCTCCGGGAAACGGCAAACAATTCTCATACAAACAAACAATATATTATAATGATAAGACAAAAATGCTTATTTATTTACAAAAACAAATTGATAACAAAATCATAAATAGCAACGTAATTTATCATGTATAAACAATTCATTATCGAGCGGTAAGCTTTGCCGATGTGCATTTTGTCACATTTACTAACCTTGTAATGGTTACCCAACACGGAACATGGATAAGTGTACTCTCGTCGTGATGTAACTGATATAATATTGAAAACGGCATTCACCCCTCCAAAACTATGATTCAAACAATCTTGCCAATCAAACATTGCATTTTACAACAGGGCGTCAGATCAGCTGTGCCTTGTGTGAAAATTACACAAGCATTCAACCGCTTCGGTGGTGTAGTGGTAGAGCGTCCGCCTCAGGTGCGGGAGGTCGCGGGTTCGATCCCCGGCCGGGTCATACCAAATACTGTAAACATGGTAGTAATAGCTGCACTCATTGGCGCTCATGGTTTTGGGGGTAAACATTACGACTGACTGACTGGTGTCAGGGTAAATGTACCAGTAGTACTGGTTGTGGGGTAAACATTACGACTGACTGACTGACTGGTGTCAGGTTAAATGTACCAGTAGTACTGGTTGTTGGGGTAAACATTACGACTGACTGACTGGTGTCAGGGTAAATGTACCAGTAGTACTGGTTGTTGGGGTAAACATTACGACTGACTGACTGGTGTCAGGTTAAATGTACCAGTAGTACTGGTTGTTGGGGTAAACATTACGACTGACTGACTGGTGTCAGGTTAAATGTACCAGTAGTACTGGTTGTTGGGGTAAACATTACGACTGACTGACTGGTGTCAGGTTAAATGTACCAGTAGTACTGGTTGTTGGGGTAAACATTACGACTGACTGACTGGTGTCAGGTTAAATGTACCAGTAGTACTGGTTGTTGGGGTAAACATTACGACTGACTGACTGACTGGTGTCAGGGTAAATGTACCAGTAGTACTGGTTGTGGGGGTAAACATTACGACTGACTGACTGGTGTCAGGGTAAATGTACCAGTAGTACAGGTAAATCAACCAGGAAACGTCGAAATATTACTAAAACAATGTTGACAGCGGTGTAAAACAACAATTAATCAACCAATCAATCAATACACATACTTTCGGTCAGATATCAACCAATCAATCAATACACATACTTTCGGTCAGATATCAACCAATCAATCAATACACATACTTTCGGTCAGATATCAACCAATCAATCAATACACATACTTTCGGTCAGATATCAACCAATCAATCAATACACATACTTTCGGTCAGATATCAACCAATCAATCAATACACATACTTTCGGTCAGATATCAACCAATCAATCAATACACATACTTTCGGTCAGATATCAACCAATCAATCAATACACATACTTTCGGTCAGATATCAACCAATCAATCAATACACATACTTTCGGTCAGATATCAACCAATCAATCAATACACATACTTTCGGTCAGATATCAACCAATCAATCAATACACATACTTTCGGTCAGATATCAACCAATCAATCAATACACATACTTTCGGTCAGATATCAACCAATCAATACACATACTTTCGGTCAGATATCAACCAATCAATCAATACACATACTTTCGGTCAGATATCAACCAATCAATACACATACTTTCGGTCAGATATCAACCAATCACAATAGTCAGGAGAGTTACCTGCCCTTACCATTTCATTACCGGACCTGGTAAAAACCTGTAAGTGTGGCATCAAACGGGTTTAATATGTAGTTTGTTTCATTATTCATGTATTTATTCTGAACACCATGTGGGTTTAAATCCGCTATGGAGTATTCAAAGATCAATGGTATATTTTCTAATAGAAAGTGATAAATATATGGGGATGTGACCAATCTCGTCTCGATTGTCGTCTTATGCTAGACGTACTTATTGCGCTGGTGCATCAGCACCAGTGCATATATTGGTTGTGTTTAGAACTACCACTGGTGCAATGGGCGTGCGCATGCGCCGTGTTAATCGTCTTGATCGCGCATGCGCCGTATTTTATGTATTATACCAGACTACAATCGCAATTACTTTAAAGTAGGTGAAATGGACTGGCTGGTTTTCTACACTTAACTTATGTAATAGTATACTGAACGAAGTGCAAGAATTTCTATAACAAGTTAACATGTTCAATCGGTGGCATATTTTGCTGCTGACACTTCATGTCAAGTTAGGTCCTGTGACCATCAAAACCATTTTATTAGAACACGGTCATCATCCTGGATTGTAAAGTTGGCGGCCTTTACACATCGGTAATCGCCCAAATCGATACAATTATACTGCTTACATTTACACATCGGTAATCACCAAAATCGATACAATTATACTGCTTACATTTACACATCGGTAATCGCCCAAATCGATACAATTATACTGCTTACATTTACACATCGGTAATCGCCCAAATCGATACAATTATAGCTTACATTTACACATCGGTAATCGCCCACATCGATACAATTGTACTGCTTACATTTACACATCGGTAATTGCCCAAATCGACTAGATCATATACATCGGTAATTGCCCAAAATCTATACAATTATACACATCGGTAATCGCCCCAAATCGATACAATTATACTGCTTACATTTACACATACTCGAATGTTTGAATAAATAATTGTCTGCAGATGAATGTACATCTACGATCAATCCCGGTATTTAGTTTTAATTCGACTGTATAAAAGGTCTCATCACGTGACTGTCCATTAAGAGCACGTGCTGTGTTTCCACATGACGTCGTAGATCAACTTTCCTCTGGAAGGATCGACCACATCGGTTGCACGGAAAAGGTTTGAATCCCGTGTGTTTTCTACTGTGCGTGATCAGATTAGACGATTGGCTGAAACATTTACCACACTGCATGCATTTATGGGGCTTCTCACCTGAAATATATAGATGGTAAACATATAAATAGTTATGGACTAAAACTCGCATTAAGGATTGTGTTCGACGATGGCCGATCTATATCAGGCTGTAGGGATGCGTATATGATCAGGCTGTAGGGATGCGTATATGATCAGGCTGTGTAGATGCGTATATGATCAGGCTATGTGGATGCGTATATGATCAGGCTGTGTGGATGCGTATATGATCAGGCTGTGTAGATGCGTATATGATCAGGCTGTGTGGATGCGTATATGATCAGGCTGTGTATATGCGTATATGATCAGGCTGTGTGGATGTGTATATGATCAGGCTGTGTGGATGCGTATATGATCAGGCTGTTTGGATGCGTATATGATCAGGCTGTGTATATGCGTATATGATCAGGCTGTGTGGATGTGTATATGATCAGGCTGTGTGGATGCGTATATGATCAGGCTGTTTGGATGCGTATATGATCAGGCTGTAGGGATGCGTATATGATCACGCTGTGTAGATGCGTATATGATCAGGCTGTGTAGATGCGTATATGATCAGACTGTGTGGATGCGTATATGATCAGGCTGTGTGGATGCGTATATGATCAGGCTGTGTGGATGCGTATATCTATCAGGATCTTCCTTGTTCTTAAATTCAGTTTTACACGTATCATGCAGTCCTCTGGAGTAAATTATGCCTTTCTCATTAAGTTATTAACCGTGTCGTTATGGCGTAGAATACCGCCATAAAACGGCGTTGAACATAATTTCAACTGATTTCATTGTCCCAGTTTGTTGACAATTTATTACAGTTATAAGGGTAATTTGAATTGAGTTTTTTGATGAGAAGGATGCAAGAAAAAAGACTGAAACTAGCATGGGTATATTACTATTGATCTACACTATTTTGGAAATATAGTGTATAGTAGGTTTAAGATGACCAACATAACTCATCTTGTAAATGAATTAGTTATAACTGCAATCAATTAATAAACATGTTTTTGTTTGTGGAAAAATGTGTATTTTTAATATAATTTAATGGGGAATATATGATTTGCACGAATGGATATCAGTCTTCAATTATTTTGACACATTGATATTTTGTGTGCGTCGGTTTGGTCTCACTGTAAAGTCACCATACCGGTGAACAAGCAGACAAATTCCCGCGATGTAATCAACTTCATGAATCTATAGATATATAATGTATGTTATTTTAGATCTACATGCGTGAAGAGAGTATTTTTAATAGTTTGTAATCGCAAAATCACCGACAGTCATAGAGTAAATGCTTCCCATTGAACTTCACACTGAATATATGAAGAAACAGTTTGATGAAGTAATTAATCAAGCTAGTTCTTAGATAATCAACTATTCTAAAATACTTTTTCTACATTGATTGTTATAATACTGTGTATCTAGAAAAGTTCTGTATTGATCAGAATGGATCAATTTCCGAGATGAACCGACAACGAGACAAAGAAACAGTACAAGTCCATCTGGTTCTATCATATATAAACATTTTACTGGGTACAAACGACATTTAAAACCTGTGCAAAAAGGCGATTTATTTAAAAATATTGTCTAAAAATAGAGATATATTAAATTTTGCATCCCAAACAATGTCTTCAACACTATATTATTAACATAATTCCATAGTTTTTCATCATATATTTCAGATTAGACCATCATAAGGTTTGTACGGATAACGTAAATGTGCAGTTACAAACATTGTGACAGGGTGTTCTTTTTTAGCGATGTTTTTGTCCGCATACACATTTACGGTAAAAACCAACATTTGGAGAACAGCCAAGAGACTTCTTTTTTCATTGTAAGCAGAGACGATCCGTGCTGGTTTTAAATGACGTGTAGGATACAATAGGAAAGGTTATCTGTGCATGAATAGAGGGGATGAGATATCAATCTAGGTTTATCACCAAATGTCAAATGGTCCAATAATGATAGAACGATGCCGCATCACCCCATCACGTATGACTGATTTCACTGTTCTAAGCGGCCATTTTTATCCCAGATTATTACACGTTGTGATGAAGACCGTATATATCAGAATCGTCCATGTTCGCTTGCATGCACTATAACCCGCCATTTAGGCCTGAATAAAATATAGAAGTGCAGCCCCATAGGTGTGTGCACATTCATAAAATTTCCACCGAAAATGAATTATAGTGGCCAAAATGTTAAATGTCGAGCCGGGACATGAATCGCAAAGGTCAGCCAAATCTAAATCACTCTGGTGAAATATCATAACCCCACTGAGCCTAGTTCAGCTCGATAACGAAACCCTATCTCAAATCGTAAAATGATTACATTATTATTCTTATGAATTATTAACACGCTGTCCTATCAAAGATAATAGCTGCATCACGGAGAGTCCGCATATTCCGTCTCTATATTTCCTACCAGTATAAACCGTATATGAACCGATTTTCACCCTGTATAAACCGTATATGAACCGATTTTCACCCTGTATAAACCGTATATGAACCGATTTTCACCCTGTATAAACCGTATATGAACCGATTTCCTCCCAGTTAAAACCGTATATGAACCGATTTTCATCCTGTATAAACCGTATATGAACCGATTTCCTCCCAGTTAAAACCGTATATGAACCGATTTTCATCCTGTATAAACCGTATATGAACCGATTTCCTCCCAGTTAAAACCGTATATGAACCGATTTTCATCCTGTATAAACCGTATATGAACCGATTTCCTCCCAGTTAAAACCGTATATGAACCGATTTTCATCCTGTATAAACCGTATATGAACCGATTTCCTCCCAGTTAAAACCGTATATGAACCGATTTTCATCCTGTATAAACCGTATATGAACCGATTTCCTCCCAGTTAAAACCGTATATGAACCGATTTTCATCCTGTATAAACCGTATATGAACCGATTTCCTCCCAGTTAAAACCGTATATGAACCGATTTTCATCCTGTATAAACCGTATATGAACCGATTTCCTCCCAGTTAAAACCGTATATGAACCGATTTTCATCCTGTATAAACCATATATGAACCGATTTCATTCCTGTATAAACCATATATGAACCGATTTGATTCATGTATAAACCGTATATGAACCGATTTCGTTCCTGTATAAACCGTATATGAACCTATTTTCACCCTGTATAAACCGTATATGAACCGATTTCCTCCCAGTTAAAACCGTATATGAACCGATTTTCATCCTGTATAAACCATATATGAACCGATTTCATTCCTGTATAAACCATATATGAACCGATTTCGTTCCTGTATAAACCGTATATGAACCGATTTCGTTCTGTATAAACCGTATATGAACCGATTCATTCATGTATAAACCGTATAATGAACCGATTTCATTCATGTATAAACCGTATATGAACCGATTACATTCCTGTATAAACCGTATATGAAACGATTTCGTTCCTGTATAAACCGTATATGAACCGATTTCATTCATGTATAAACCGTAAATGAACCGAATTCGTTCCTGTATAAACCGTAAATGAACCGATTTCGTTCCTGTATAAACCGTATATGAACCTTTTCGTTCCTGTATAAACCGTATATGAACCGATTTTCGCCCTGTATAAACCGTATATGAACCGTGATCCAGGATAACCCGCCTTCAAGTAATTTTCACAAGTCTAGACACATATTTGTTAATGAGCCCATGCAATATGATCGAATTTGCAAATGCTTGTGAGTAGTTTTGTACAACCTAATTATAAATTACTTCTGGCAGAGACAGAATCACGTAGTAAGATCCAGATCTACACTGTTTACAAATGGTGGTTGTCGGAGAGCAGGACTCATATTATAGTAAACCTACTTGTTTGTGTTACAAGAAACACGTAGACCGGGCTGCACCAGTAGTTCTTGAATAAAGATTATGTGACAATGGTTCATTCAAAATTCACCGAACTTAATTCCCAACACGCTTAATAATGTCTTTGTGTCGTTATTATAATACAGCTTATATTTCTAAAATACAAAGCTATAACGCATTTAACAAAATATTACTAGCTACCAAACACAGGTTGTGGTTATTTTGTTTTAATATTTTGTTCATGATTCTATGAAGTCTACACGATGGTCCCGGGTGGTTATGACACGAAGGTGCTGGTTGTGTAATGTCCATGTTCACAACGAGAAGGCAAATGCGTGGAAATCGTTGTTTTATGCATAGAACAGCTATAAGTGAAGTTCCGAAATGAAAGCGAGTATTGCATTTGCACGTAGGTTATAGTTTATTGCATGTAGGTAATAGTTTATTGCATATAGGTAATAGTTTATTGCGTGTAGGTAATAGTTTATTGTTTGTAGGTAATAGTTTATTGCATATAGGTAATAGTTTATTGCATGTAGGTAATAGTTTATTGCTTGTGGGTAATAGTTTATTGCATGTAGGTAATAGTTTATTGATTGTGGGTAATAGTTTATTGCATGTAGGTAATAGTTTATTGCATATAGGTAATAGTTTACTGCTTGTAGGTAATAGTTTTTTGCATGTAGGTGATAGTTTATTACATGTAGGTAATAGTTTATGATGCAAACTGTATAGCTGTCAGTTACATACATATGTAGACATGTATTGAATTAATTTATAATCAGAGACAAACTGTAGAAATATGTTTATATTTAGCGTTCGAATTAATAGAATGATAACCATACTCAAGCTATTGTCCCAAACTGAGGAATTTCACGTGTAGGTCATGTCATAGATCATTTCTATGCTGGGTTATTATTATCATGTTATGAACGTTGTTTTTTTCATTCATCGCCAAGTTCCACTTTTCGATCTAAACATTTCAATATTGCCTCCGAGTTGATGTCAAATCACCATCCTCGAGAACATAAGGTCACGGGTCGATTTGAGACGATCAAAGGTCAAATGTTGTAAATGTTAACTAACATATATTTCATAAAACGAAAGGATAAACCGGTATAGTATAGACAGTTCACGTAGTTAAGACATTGCCATTACTTATCCCTTTCCCACATACAACAAATCTGTAGCAGACGACTTTGAAAACGTCTAGCCAAAAGCACAGACAATCCCTTTAAATGAAAAACCAAAAGTTGAATAGAGTTGAAAACATGGTGACAAAGGGAGAAATTGCTCGTTTTGAGCAATTTCTTCTTTTGTTGCCATGTTTTCAAAAGGTCGTCTGCTGCAGAGGCGTCAGAAAGCGTCTATATGAGGAAAGAGGGAAACGGTTAAGAATGAATCCGAAATGCATTGACCTGTTCCTTTTATTTGCATTATTAGTTGTATATAGGTTTATATCTAACAAGGCAACAATTCCAGGGGTGCGTCTGAGGTTGACCAAGGCAATAAATGGCAATAACACGTGTACGTACAGAAGGCGTCCAGGATGCTTCTCTGGTTAGATGGCGAACACGGAGGAACCTGATCAGGCTGCGCAGATGCGCGAGCTGACCTGGTTCTTCACTGATCGCAAGCATTAGGCGGTTGGATAAATACCCGTATGTTTTATAAAACTTTCAATTACCTGTATGTATGTAAGTATGTTTCTTCATGTCCGATTTCTGATGGAACCGTTTACCACAGTACATACAAGGGAACGGTCGGGTATCACTGTGTATAAGTAGATGGGTGGCCAAGGTCGAAGACCTCTTGAAGCATTTGCCGCACTGCTTACACGAAAACGTTTTCTCGTGGGTGTGTACAATACGGTGTTGATCCAGACTGACGGCGTGACCGAACGCTTTGTTGCAGATGTCGCAAGCGAAAGAACGAGTTCCGGTATGCGTGCGCCTCACGTGTACTTCCAGGCCATGCGACGAATTGAACATTTTGTCACATTTCGGACAAGGAAATGTTCCGAGTGATAAATCGAGCACGCCTTCCTGTGTTGTGTACATGACGTCACGACGTTGACTGGCTGTTGATGAATTTATAAAATTGGCGAAGTGATAAGGGTAGTTTGAAGCCCAGAAATATGTCTGACTAAGCAGGAGACTGTTCATTAGATATCGGGCGTCGGGCCGTATCTCCGGCTGAAGTGGTGCTGCCAATATTTTCGAATATATTTTGCTTGGAATTCCAGTTGATATCTTAATTGGAGACATCAGTTTTTCTGAAAAGAAATAAAGTAAATATAGTTAATTTATTCACGAAAAGAATAGTCGACTCTTTAAGAGGCGTAGTTACATGTTTATTGTAAGGGTTTTTTACACATTGGTTTCTCCTTTTCTATGTGTAATATCCAGTGAAAGTGTTTTATGTTTTAATGTTTTGCGCGTTGATCAACTATTCTTTCAGATCGTCAGTGGCATTTAAAACTGTTCTACCCAGTTACCTAGTTGTTGCAAGTAAGTAAATCTGTTAACATGTGTTGTAAGTGTTGCATGTTATGTTGCGCTGTTATCGTTGTATGGTGTGCAATGAGTTGTTTATGACCATTGTATGAGACTATGTGTGGTTGTGATCGTTTTATGATGCATTATGTGTGGTTGGGATCGTTATATTGTATGTAATTTGTGGTTGTGATCGTTTTTTGGTATGTGGTATGTGAAGGGTGTGTTTTGTGTTTATATGATCGTTTAATGGTGTGTAGTATGTGTGGTTGTGACCCCGGTATGATGTGTGATGTGTGGTTGTGATCGTATTATTGTGTGTAGTATGTGTGGTTGTGACCGTGGTATGATGTGTTATGTGTGGTTGTGATCGTATTATTGTGTGTAGTATGTGTGGTTGTGACCGTGGTATGATGTGTTATGTGTGGTTGTGATCGTATTATTGTGTGTAGTATGTGTGGTTGTGACCATTGTGTTATGTGTGGTTGTGATCGTTGTATTGTGTGTAGTATGTGTGGTTGTGACCGTGGTATGATGTGTGGTTGTGACCGTGGTATGATGTGTTATGTGTGGTAGTGATCGTTTAATGGTGTGTAGTATGTGTGGTTGTGACCGTGGTATGATGTGTTATGTGTGGTTGTGATCGTATTATTGTGTGTAGTATGTGTGGTTGTGACCGTTGTATGATGTGTTATGTGTGGTTGTGATCGTTGTATTGTGTGTAGTATGTGTGGTTGTGACCGTGGTATGGTGTGTGGTTGTGATCGTGGTATGATGTGTTATGTGTGGTAGTGATCGTATTATTGTGTGTAGTATTTGTGGTTGTGACCGTGGTATGATGTGTTATGTGTGGTAGTGATCGTATTATTGTGTGTAGTATGTGTGGTTGTGACCGTGGTATGATGTGTTATGTGTGGTTGTGATCGTTGTATTGTGTGTAGTATGTGTGGTTGTGACCGTGGTATGATGTGTGGTTGTGACCGTGGTATGATGTGTTATGTGTGGTAGTGATCGTATTATTGTGTGTAGTATGTGTGGTTGTGACCGTTGTATGATGTGTTATGTGTGGTTGTGACCGTTGTATGATGTGTTATGTGTGGTTGTGATCGTATTATTGTGTGTAGTATGTGTGGTTGTGACCGTGGTATGATGTGTTATGTGTGGTTGTGATCGTATTATTGTGTGTAGTATGTGTGGTTGTGACCCCGGTATGATGTGTTATGTGTGGTTGTGATCGTATTATTGTGTGTAGTATGTGTGGTTGTGACCGTTGTATGATGTGTTATGTGTGGTTGTGATCGTTGTATTGTGTGTAGTATGTGTGGTTGTGACCGTGGTATGATGTGTTATGTGTGGTTGTGACCGTTGTATGATGTGTTGTGTGTGGTTGTGATCGTTTAATTATGTGTAGTATGTGTGGTTGTGACCGTGGTATGATGTGTTATGTGTGGTTGTGATCGTTTTATTGTGTGTAGTATGTGTGGTTGTGACCGTTGTATGATGTGTTATGTGTGGTTGTGATCGTAGTATGTGTGGTTTTGACCGTGGTATGATGTGTTATGTGTGGTTGTGACCGTTTTATTGTGTGTAGTATGTGTGGTTGTGACCCCGGTATGATGTGTGATGTGTGGTTGTGATCGTATTATTGTGTGTAGTATGTGTGGTTGTGACCGTGGTATGATGTGTTATGTGTGGTTGTGATCGTTGTATTGTGTGGTTGTGACCGTTGCATGATGTGTTATGTGTGGTTGTGATCGTTTTATTGTGTGTAGTATGTGTGGTTGTGACCGTTGTATGATGTGTTATGTGTGGTTGTGATCGTTGTATTGTGTGTAGTATGTGTGGTTGTGATCGTGGTATGATGTGTTTTGTGTGGTTGTGATCGTTGTATTGTGTGTAGTATGTGTGGTTGTGACCGTGGTATGATGTGTTATGTGTGGTTGTGATCGTATTATTGTGTGTAGTATGTGTGGTTGTGACCGTGGTATGATGTGTTATGTGTGGTTGTGATCGTATTATTGTGTGTGGTTGTGACCGTGGTATGATGTGTTATGTGTGGTTGTGATCGTTTTATTGTGTGTAGTATGTGTGGTTGTGACCGTGGTATGATGTGTTATGTGTGGTTGTGATCGTATTATTGTGTGTAGTATGTGTGGTTGTGACCGTGGTATGATGTGTTATGTGTGGTTGTGATCGTTGTATTGTGTGTAGTATGTGTGGTTGTGACCCCGGTATGATGTGTTATGTGTGGTTGTGACCCCGGTATGATGTGTTATGTGTGGTTGTGATCGTTGTATTGTGTGTAGTATGTGTGGTTGTGACCGTGGTATGATGTGTTATGTGTGGTTGTGATCGTATTATTGTGTGTAGTATGTGTGGTTGTGACCGTGGTATGATGTGTTATGTGTGGCTGTGATCGTTTTATTGTGTTATAGTATGTGTGGTTGTGACCGTGGTATGATGTGTTATGTGTGGTTGTGATCGTTTTATTGTGTGTAGTATGTGTGGTTGTGACCGTGGTATGATGTGTTATGTGTGGTTGTGATCGTATTATTGTGTGTAGTATGTGTGGTTGTGACCCCGGTATGATGTGTTATATGTGGTTGTGACCCCGATATGATGTGTTATGTGTGGTTGTGATCGTTGTATTGTGTGTAGTATGTGTGGTTGTGACCGTGGTATGATGTGTTATGTGTGGTTGTGATCGTTTTATTGTGTGTAGTATTTGTGGTTGTGACCGTGGTATGATGTTTAATGTGTGGTTGTGATCGTATTATTGTGTGTAGTATGTGTGGTTGTGACCCCGGTATGATGTGTTATGTGTGGTTGTGATCGTTTTATTGTGTGTAGTTTGTGTGGTTGTGACCCCGGTATGATGTGTTATGTATGGTTGTGATCGTTGTATTGTGTGTAGTATGTGTGGTTGTGGCCGTTGTATGATGTGTGATGTGTGGTTGTGATCGTTGTATTGTGTGTAGTATGTGTGGTTGTGACCGTGGTATGATGTGTTATGTGTGGTTGTGATCGTTGTATTGTGTGTAGTATATGTGGTTGTGACCGTTGTAGCATGTGTTATTTGTGGTGTAAATCGTTGTATAATGTGTGAAGTGTGGTTGTGATCGTTGTATTATGTGTTATGCGTGGTTGTGATCGTTTAATAGTGTGTGTGTGTGTTATGTGGTGGTTATGATCGTTTAATTGTGTGTGGTTGTGATCGTTGAATTGTCTGTTATGTGCGGTTGTATTGATCGTTGTAAGATGTATTATATTGTGTTGTGATCATTGTGTGCTGTGATCATTGTGTGATGTGATCATTGTGTGATGTGATCGTTGTGTGATGTGATCATTGTGTGATGCGATTGTGTGTGATGTGATCAGTGTGTGATGTGATTATTGTGTGATGTGATCGTTGTGTGATGTGATCGTTGTGTGATGTGATCATTGCGTGATGCGATTATTGTGTGATTTGATCTTTGTGTTATGTGATCGTTGTGTGATGTGATCATTGTGTGATGTGATTATTGTGTGATGCGATCATTGTGTGATGTGATCGTTGTGTGATGTGATCATTGTGTGATGCGATTATTGTGTGATGCGATCATTGTGTGATGTGATCGTTGTGTGATGTGATCGTTGTGTGATGTGATCATTGTGTGATGCGATTATTGCGTGATGTGATCATTGTGTGATGTGATCATTGTGTGATGTGCTATGTGTTGCGAACGTTGTACGATAATGTGTTGAATTATCGTATGTGCATTGTGTTGTTACCGTCGTGTTATGTTATTTCAGTCTGTGGCTTCGACTAAGTACTTTTAGGGAGAGTTGAAAGGGTCTTGTTTAGCATTTAAAAGAAAAAAATAATAACATTTTAAAAGCCGCATATTTATTCACTGGTTTTCTGTGGCAAATTCAAATTCCTGTGAAACGTTCAAAAATACGTTATGTAAATGTATTAACCCTTTCCCTCATGTAGACGCTTTCTGACGCCTCTGCAGCAGGCGGCTTTTTGAAAACATAGTGACAAAAGAAGAAATTGCACAAAACGTGCAATTTCTCCTTTTGCCACAATGTTTTCCACTTTTTGTCATAGGTTATCCATTTAATTATGGAGATTTTCTATGTTTTGACAAAATACGTTCAAAGTCGTCTGCTGCGGAATTGTCGTATGAGGGAAACGGTTAATAAAACTATTCGAAATAGGTGATAGTAAACAGTCACAAAATGGTTGAGATTTGATGACAAAAACGTCGGAATAAATGACAAATAATAATACTCGCTCCCCTCTATTTGGATAATCAATTAAACACCCCCTTCTAAATGGATACTTTCAAATCTCTATAAATGTAGCCTGTGTAACCCAAACAGGTGTATTAATATTGTCACCATGCACAAATTGTGTCAATGTTGAATCGCCGTGTTTCTTGTTATTACATACTCTAGAGACGTCACGTTTCACGATGCAAACCGATATACAAGTATAGCTTTCTAAACAGAATGCGGAAAATTAAAGATAATGTAAGAATAGGCAAATGTACATTGCTGTATGAACTATCACTGTCTGTATAAACGGACCACTCTACCTTTGAATGCCACAGCCATTAAGTCTAGCCCCTTTATGAGAGGTTAAAGAGGGAGCTTCAACTTTCATTGTATTGTCCCGTCTTATAGGGTTTAAATTCATTCAATTGAACAATACACTTTATTTACCGACCCCGGTGCCTCGGATTACACATGAACGAAATCACAGGGACTCAGGTATGGGGTTTTTATTTGAGTTCTCAGATTCATTTGATAGGAGGGCAATTAGAAAATTGTTAAATATTGAGAGAAGATTGATTTTTCCACAATGAGATATTTAATATGAGATGTTCTGGTTTTATTGCAATTAAGTATGAATTTAACGCTTCGCACCAAACCCTTTCTCTGATAAAGACGGCAATTTCCCACAACGTTTTCATCTCTGCAAATCGATATTATTTAACATTGTACCGATGCACCATTTCTTTCCTCTTGTATTTTTAACTCAGAAAAATCCTATAGTTTATATCAAAGACGCTGAGTCTCAGCGATCTACAATAGCATGTCACTATATATTATTCTCGATATACATTTTACGGTAACAAATTATATATAAGTAACTTATTTTATCCTTTGATCATAGTGTATGTGGAACATATTTCACCCACTATGTCTTTTTCATCAGAACAATCGAACATAATGTGTTTTTGTATTGGTATGCATCCAACATATTTAGAAAGGATGCATGCATTATTAAATACGTGCAATTGACAAGCATCAAATGAATTACACCATACATAGTAAAACTTGTAGAAATACCAAGAGCAATGGCATTTTGTTTATTTTCTATATATGAGTGATAAAACCAACAATGTGGACTTTGCGTAAAGTATCGACCCGGATCAGCCTAAGCATGCATCGCAGGCTTACCCGGATAGACACTTCTCGCTTCCTGTGGATTTTCTGTTTCAGGAATCATTACTCTTTACCTCTATCCCCCCCTTAGACGGAATGTGTCGGCCCGGATTAGTCTGCGCGGACTGCGCAGGCTGATCTGGATCGATACATTACGCAGAAGCCATACTGTTGGTTTTTCTCGCGGGACGGCCCCTATTTTATTGTTATCTATAAATGTTTCAATATACAGTGTTCTGCATCTCTGAACCTATGCATACATAAGGACAACGTTGTAAAGTGTTCGAGTGAAGTGATGGCGGTGTCACAAGAGCCCATTGATCAGTGAAAGGATTTACACTAACTCAATATTTGTACAAGTCTATAGAATGAACCAGAATCCCCCCCCTAATTTAACGCTAATAAAAACAGCTGTTTCTTCAAAAACCCTTCCATTTCTTGTTTGCTATTTTCTCTTGCATTTTTTAAAAAAAATGTAATACATCATCATACTTAAGATTGCAAGATGAGATTGGCATTGTGTTGTGCTACTTAATCGTATGTCATACACGCAAATATGTCCAATGTTATATGATTCTAAAGCAAAGGGCAAAGAATGAAATAAAAAACCACATTATACTTAAACAAATCTAAAAACATCTTTGACAAAGGAGAAATCGCTCGGATTCTACGATTTTACATGTTTATACAATATTTGTAAGTTTTGTAAATTTGTGAGAGGAGCGCAATATTGTCTATATAAAGGAAAGGGTAAATTAATATCAATTATGATTATATTTCATTGTATCCGCAATTGGATGTATTGTAGATAATACTTTAGTCATCAGCATGATTTCGTCTTTATTATCATTTCTGATATGAGTATTAGGAAACTTGTGTTATCTCAATAAATGGATATTTGATTGTATATATCTTTTCTGTATAATATATATAACAATAATAATAATAATAATAATAATGATAATAACAATAGTATAATAATGATAAAAAAAATAATAATAAAGTAATGAAAATAATAATGATGATAATGTCGATAATGATAATAATAATAATAATACAATAATAATAATAATAATAATAATAATTAATAATAATGATAATAATATCAATAATAATAATAGTAATGATGATAATAATAATAATAATAATAATAATAATATTAATAATAATAATAATAATAATAATAGTTAAAAAGGATTATTTTTATTTATTTATTATTCATTTTGTTTATATCTTCCTAAAGGCTTCTAGTTAATGACCTCTGTCGTATTACTACCAACATTATGAACTACTACTAATAAGACTCTAAATTACAGTGTCTTAGCAAATTACTCTAGATCGGATATAGACGTCTTGGAAGAGGATAACTTTGAACAAAAACATCGTGCTCTCCTTTTCCCACAATGTTTTCAGATCCATTTCAAAATTAAACACTCAAGTTCCGAGTTGAAACGCTTTAATTATGAGATATTTTGATAAAAATAGATGACTCGTAAAATATCACATCAAGTTAACGATTAAACCTGCCCAATGAGAAACGCGTTCTAAATAAATGACTTAAGCGCAACTTAGATGCTCGCTGACATAAGCTAAGTGGTTGAGTTTTTCCGGGATCTACCTCAGAATCTGAGCTAATAAGTTAAACGTACAGACTGCATTACGTTAAATGTTATCCGACATTTCCGACCTTTCAAACTGATACCAAGTGTGTAATGTAGACAAGCGATACCATTGGCAAAAATGCTTTTATGGCTAAATGGTCAGCACAAGAAATACTGATTGGGCTGGGCAGAGACGCGAAAGTCTCGAATGTCATTTTGTTCGTATCGTGGCGCCCTCACAATGTGCATTTTATCAATCCGTAATATGTAGATTTTTACGAAAAAATACATTCTACTATATTCGTTTCCCCAATAAAACAGCCTTTTTTCATTATAAACATACTTTTTCTGACACCTCTCGTAATGAGCAATTTCATCTTTTGCCACAATGTTTTCGTTTTCGTTTTTTTCCGTATGTTATACATGATTATACAAATGAATGTATATATAGTGTTTTATGGCGCATCGACAGCTAAGGTCATTTAGCGCGGTTGAATATACATGCTTTCCATCTATTAAGTAACGGTTTTATAGAAGAAATTATATTGTGTTCTTAAACCCATTAAAGATATGAGACGTCCCGCGAGAAAACCAACAGTATGGACTCTCCGTAATGTATCGACCCGGATCAGCCTATGCATGCCGCGCAGGCTTACCCGGATAGACACTTTTTGCTTCCTGTGGATTTTCTGTTTCAGGAATCATTACTCTAAACCTCTATCTCCAAGAGACGGAATGTGTCGACTCGGATTAGGCTGCGCGGACTGCGCAGGCTGATCTGGTCGATACATTACGCTGAAGCCATAATGTTGGTGTTCACGCGGGACGGCTCGTATGTACTGTTTGAATAATATAATCCTTGCCCAGGTGATTTTAATTTCAGAAAGAATAGCAAACATAACGGATACTGAGAGAAATCGTCGTCCATTGCCACCCACTCTCGAGCCGAAGCAATATGTCCCAATTGTGCAGTATGTTTGTCATGGTATTGAATGTATTTATGATTTCGACCAGACTAGACCGCCTCCGTGGTGTAGTGATAGAGCCGTCGCCTCGGAAGCGGAACGTCGCGGGTTCGTTTCCCGGCCGGATCATAATAAATAACAATGGTTGTGGCGGCTTTCCCTACTTGGCGCTATGGATTATGGGGTTAGCATTAAGACTGAATGGCTGGTTTAAATGGATAAATGGACCAGTAGTACCGGTAACTTGCCAAGGAAACACCCGTGATATAACTGAATAACTGTCGATAGCGGCGCAAAACACCAAACACCAGAATACGTATAAACGTATTGGTATATAATGTCATTCGGAAGTCCTAAGAAAGCTAACACGACAAATGGAGTGATCTCAATATTTTAACAGCATGCGCAGGCTGATCCGGTTGATCGCAAAAGTCAATTTTTATAATTACCTATGCATGTTTGTATCAATTCGTATATAACATTACTAAATTGTTCCCTCAGTGCACTACTTTTGCTTTCTTTGAGCGGTAGTCTAATATTGATATCCCTGCATTGCTTCAAGCTAGTTTAAAGATTATACTGTCATGTGTTCCGGACGATTATTTGAGTTATTAAATAACCACTCTGTGTTAAGTTAAATCTAAGCGGAACATAATCATGTGTAAATGTTGTTTATCGAGAAATAGAATCTCTAACCTGTAAAATTATTAAGTTCAGTTATTATGTATATACCAAATTACACCTCACCTGTTTTTGTGTCCATCTTTTCTGATTCAACTGTCCAGGGTCGAAAGGCAGTAAAGTCTGTCTTTGACTCGGACCACAGACATGCATTTTCTGATGATTGGCCTAAATGTGGACTGGGAGATAGACACGAATTTAACGAGGCCTGACTGCACGGGCTTAAACTTGCAACTGCGTCAGTCTGTTTGTGTTCTGCGAGTATCCCGTCATATTCTTGGGACAGTGTTAGTGACTCCTCACCTAAACCTGTAAATATAGGCATACTCGTGAATGACCAAACTAACCGTATTGATGACAAGCGTAGATCAACATCGGACTGTATTTCCATGTGATCTGATCCAAAGGCAGAATGTTTCTCAATGTGTTCTGCTAATTTAGATCAACCTAAATACGCAAGTTGATTTGGATCTACACGTAAATATTATCTGGGTAGTTCTCATACTAAAATGATCTAAACTGATTATTCACTTTGAACATTGCTATTTAATTTGTAAATTAAACTGTATTCATGTTTAAGTAAAATATGTTGGCATTTAAAAGCCCAACAGCAACAACTTGCGGATCTTTTAAAGTGTAAGGTTTGAGTCGAATAATTCGTATACAGTCAAACCAAACTCGTTCATTCAACATATATTACACCAATGCCAGGACAAAAGTTCCTTATTTGTTCTCATCATTTGTCACAATAAGTGTAAAACTGTAAACAGGAGCAAATCAAAACCTGCAATATAAGACTTAAAAACTTTAAATAACGTTAGCTTACTTCCAGTGTCTTCAATAATTGCCGTAACCACATTGAAAGAACTTGTCACATCCATTGGTTCTGCACTATTTTTATTCTTGGGTTTAATCAGGAATGACTTTGGCATTCTACACTGACAAAACACTCCAAGCAATTTAATTTCCCGTCAAAAAGAGCTTCCTCTATGTAACTAAAGGCGCGTGCCTAACTTTCTATGAATACAAACTCCGCCCATACGCGTGCCTCGTGACATATGAACTCCAATCCGTGGAAAACGTCGCGTGCGGAAGGCGGGGCTTGTAAATTATTTTATTTGAACAGGAAATATTTGGTGGCTGCGTTGTGAGTCCTGTCATGTAAAGGTCTACCCTACTGTATAAGTTTTGATTTAGATACATGCGTATGTTGATTTATGTTTTGGGACTGCACTTCTAACCACATATTAGAAAGTTCTCCTTCACAAACGTTTATGGCAAATTAAGAATATCCTCTGAAACCTTGTCAGTCTATTTACTTTTTGCTGCAAACTGTATTGTATCTGAGGTAGTATATTAAGAGACTGTTATAAACTACTGACTGTGACTTGTTTATGTGTACACAAGGTCTTTAACCTTCAAATTACGGAAGCGAACTTCAAAGAGAAATGGTAACTTAATTGTTCACCGCCTCGGTAGTGTAGTGGTCCGCCTCGGGTGCGGAAGATCGCGGGTTCGATCCCCGGCCGGGTCATACCAAAGACATAATGGTAGTCCTTGGCGTTTCGGATTATTGGGTTAGCATTACGACTTACTAGCTGGGGTCAGGATCAATGGACCAGCAGTTCTGGTAACAAACACAGTTTAATGTTACCGAGATCAGAGACTAAAACAGACTGGTAACAAACACAGCTTAACTTTACCGAGATCAGAGACTAAATCAGACTGGTAACAAACAAAGCTTAACTTTACCGAGATCAGAGAGACTTAAACAGACTGGTAACAAACAAAGCTTAACCTTACCGAGATCAGAGACTGAAACAGACTGGTAACAAACAAAGCTTAACCTTACCGAGATCAGAGACTGAAACAGACTGGTAACAAACAAAGCTTAACTTTACCGAGATCAGAGACTTAAACAGACTGGTAACAAACAAAGCTTAACCTTACCGAGATCAGAGACTTAAACAGACTGGTAACAAACAAAGCTTAACCTTACCGAGATCAGAGACTTAAACAGACTGGTAACAAACAAAGCTTAACCTTACCGAGATCAGAGACTTAAACAGACTGGTAACAAACAAAGCTTAACCTTACCGAGATCAGAGACTTAAATAGACTGGTAACAAACAAAGCTTAACCTTACCGAGATCAGAGACTAAATCAGACTGGGACCAAACTTAACAAATAAACCGTTATCGAAACTTTCTTTTAAGACTTCGATCAAAATAAAACTGAGGTCGCTATGGAATAAAAACCTCATCTGCGCTAAAATGGCTGATTCAGAATAAAAGAGATATTATTTTGCATTTAAGCGTTTGGAGCTAGGGCTAAAATGTGAATACTGTATTTTTAAAAATTGGTATTCCACAACACATATCTACTTCTGTATGGGAAGTCATAATACGTATGGTTGTTCAATGAACTGTTCCTCTAATTTTACATATAAGATCAGTTTATATTCAAACAAATCTTCGGAAACATCACGCCGAGCTCGCCCGAAAAGCTCTGTGGATCAAAATACAGGGGTTTCTAAATATATAATATCGACGGGAAAAACAATCTTCTTACCGCCTTACAAACCTCACTGCTATGCACTTCTAACCATTTTGGTTCAGAACTAATAGCACTGGAAGAATACTTAGTGAAGCACACACGTGATGATACGTGAGGATAATGACTGAGATACAATTGAACACAGCATTATATCACAATCAATTGATAAGTAGCGATACACTAGTAAGGAAAATATCCAATACTCAAATAACAAGTATGGAAGCGCCATAATTATATATATTTATCACCAATTGAATAATTATGTTTTTGTTCTAAGAGTGCTTAATGAATTTCTCGTCCCACGAGAAAACCAACATTGTGGACCCGGATCAGCCTAAGCATGCCGCACAGGCTAACCCGGATATACACGTTTCGCCTCCCGTAGATTTTCTGTTTCAGGAATCATTACTCTATACCTTTATCCCCCTGAGACGAAATGTGTCGGCACGGATCAGTCTGCGCGGACTGTGCAGGCTGATCTGGGTCGATACATTACGCAGAGACGGCTCATTTACCTACTAAAGGCCCGAACTCGGGTGTGCGGATACTCATGTCTTATTCTGATTGATTCTGGCGTCCTTTGCTTTCTACAGACTTCTTTTACCCTTTTCCATTTACGACAAATCTGCAGCAGAAGATTTAGAACACATCTAGTAGACTCACATGGAAACTCTCTTTATATAAACGTATCATTGTTGAAAAGATCTGAAATATACTCTGAATAATTTCCCCTTTTGTCACAATTTTTACAAAACTCCTTTTGCTAATGATGTGAAAAAAAATGCGTGCAGGTGGGAAAGGGTTTCCTTGAAAGCATGGACATCTCCTTGTATTTCTGTACACAAAATACATAACGCTGTCGCCCTATCCAGGATTCCATTGACAAAGAGCATGGTGGGATTGGTGATTAAGTTGGAACAACGCCAAATAAAACAATCCCATGTTACGAGATCGGTGAATTTCTGCTGAGACGACTGAGCCACAGAAAATCTTCCATGTCAGCAAAGAATGGAAATACAGCTAAATTAATACAAGAATATTTGATAATAAATTTCAAACGGCATATTCCAAAATTATTTCATGCGCCGACAATATATATAGACGTTGACTATATCTCTACATCTTAGACAATTTACGAGTGACGGGTTCTCTCTCAAATATAACAGTTATTTGATATATATTGACTGGTTACTCGTGTCAATAAAACACTTCAGTAAATAAATGTGTGAACCCGACACGTGCCCATAGGAAATTCTGATACAGAGATTTGGCTCAAAAGAATTTCGATTTACTTTCTAATTCTTACTATTTACTTTGTACGGTTTATTTGAGTTCGAATTCCTTATTTGCATTCACTGTTCTTAAACCCCGAACATTTCTTTGAACGCAGAACCCGTTCTCCGTTATACATGTATAAATAAGATTCGATTCATGGACCATGACCTATAACACTAGTGATTTAATATTAGTAAAGAAGATATAATCTTCGACTGTGTTACTGATGTGGTTATTCTACCTTATGAATACGTTAAATAGACAATATTTTATTGACGTAAACAACATAGTTTCTTGTCGAAGAATAAATCATGGTAATATATACAATACAAAAAACCATACAACCAATTACATAAAACATGAAATATACACAAAATCGAATGTGTATAATTATAATTCCAGATAGATAAAAACAAAAACTAAAAAAAAAAAGAAAAAATGAAAAAAGATGCTTCCTCAATATTACAAATAATTTATAGAAGAGTAGCATTTCAATTATTTCACTGGACCTCCTTGGTGTAATAGTATAATAAATAATCTTTTGTTACAGTAGTAATTTGTTACAGCATATTGTTTATTTTAAACTATTTCTCCGAATAAAGGCTTCCTTGATATATTTTGCAAGATGTGATAGTTGTTGCTTATTATTATTGTTTAGTAAATAAATGAATTTGTACATGTCCGGACGAATAAAGAAATATCGCTTAAAATATACTGCTCTAATATCTGAGTACAATGGGCAATCAAGAAGACTGAAAAGAAAATTCGTCCTCTATTTCATTTTTATTACAAAACACACATAAACGCTGATGTCTTTCTAACCTCTCATTTTCATATCTACCTGTTTCAATACTTAGAGAATGTGAAGACAGTCTAAATCTGGAAATGTAGGTTTTCCATTTACAAGGTAAAAGATTTAAATAATCTTCAATAATCGGATCATTATTAATATATTTATAAGTGCACACAATCCTGCTACTATTAATGTATCTATCTAAACTTTGTTGGAAATCATCAATTATCCTTTGTTTAACAATATTGTGAAAATTCTTATGATTAACGGTACTTGGATTGAGCCATATATATCCAAAACCATATTGAAATAATTATTGGGGTTTTCCGCAGCTTTCATCATTATTTCGGTTATATCACGGCGACAGTTCACTTATTCACGATCCTTGGGTAAACAAACCAGTACTAGGCTAGAAAATGTGCCTTGCCCCAAGAGCACTCCACCATGACCGTAGTGCCGCGACTGGGGATCGAACCCGGACACCCGGTTTTAAATCCCCGACGCTAACCACTTGACCACGGCGGATTCCTGAGTTTAGTTTGTAGGAACAACGAAGTTCAGAAATCAATGTTAACTTTTCATGGGTTCGATTCTCATTCTAGGCCAATAATTTTTGTTAATTCTTTTTTGTTTGCTTTCCTATATTGGAATTTCATCTAGTTTATATTCGATCATCTCTTTTATTGAAAGAAAATGTCATTTAGTCAAACATAGATTTCGTTCTGCTTCATTTGTTTAATGAATGTGTAATCAATGTTGGCCTAAAAGTTACAACCTACCATACATGCGCATATCATTTATTTTATATGGTAAATATAGAATAAGCATAATTTGTTTGCCTATCGGTTCTGAAAAAAAGGAAGAAAATAATTATCATATAACACGAATAGAGTATCATTATAAAAAGCTTATACAATTTAAAGACATTCCTTTTCAGGGACGGTTACAATTAAAAATACATCCCACGCACTTATGATTATTTAGGAAACAGTCAAAATTCTTGTCCTTTGGTGTCAGGCATAACATCTGAACTGTTGCCCAAATACCCTTGAAGTAACTGTTGTTTGCTAGATTAACCCTTAACCCTTTCCCTCATATAGACGCTTTCTGACGCCTCTGCAGCAGACGGCTTTTTGAAAACATAGTGACAAAAGAAGAAATTGCACAAAACGTGCAATTTCTTCTTTTGTCACAATGTTTTCCACTTGATTATTTAGGAAACAGTCAAAATTCTTGTCCTTTGGTGTCAGGCATAATATCTGAACTGTTGCCCAAATACCCTTGAAGTAACTGTTGCCCAAATACCCTTGAAGTAACTGTTGCCCAAATACCCTTGAAGTAACTGTTGCCCAAATACCCTTGAAGTAACTGTTGCCCAAATACCCTTGAAGTAACTGTTGCCCAAATACCCTTGAAGTAACTGTTGCCCAAATACCCTTGAAGTAAATGTTGCCCAAATACCCTTGAAGTAACTGTTGCCCAAATACCCTTGAAGTAACTGTTGCCCAAATACCCTTGAAGTAACTGTTGCCCAAATACCCTTGAAGTAACTGTTGTTTGCTTCTAGGGTTTGTTATTACACATTTCACACATATATAACAAATCTGCGCAGACGATTTTTGAAAATATCGAAACTTTAAAACAGGTTACTTCTCAATACGTTGGCAATGCGGCCGGCCTTCAAAATTACAACCTTACCATGAGCACCATTGTCATTCGGCTGGTTCGTTTATACATATGCTTAACAATTAACTATTTCAGCGCTAATTGCGATATGGGGGTGTATGCAAACATTACATATTCAGATGCTTCTGCTCGTAACGAGCTGTCTTACTTTAAATCATCATTGTTTGCATTTTAGTTATCGAAATATTCCTAATTTCTTGTTACATCATAGATAGAGTCGCCCAATTTTGAACATGTAAGTGTCTCATGTAGGTGTCTCATGTAGATGTCTCATTTAGGTGTCTCATTTAGGAATTTCGGCGTTGAAAGAGTAACATTGCAGTTGACTTCCTTTGGGTTAAACTTACAGCTTTTTGATGATCAGATAGGCCCTGCAATTTGTACCTACGAAAACAGCCATTGGATGGTTTATACAGTAAGGGGATGCACTATTGTATACAGAAGGGGATGCAACATTTTACACAGTAGGGGATGCAATTTTTTACACAGTAGGGGATGCAATATTTTATACAGTAGGGGATGCAATATTCTATACAGTAGTGGATGCAATATTCTATACAGAAGTGGATGCAATATTCTATACAGTAGTGGATGCAATAGTTTATACATGCTATACAGTAGGGGATGCATGCAATATTTTATACAGTAGGGGATGCAATAAGAGGATGCAATATTCTATACACTAGTGGATGCAATATTTTATACAGTAAGGGATGCTATATTTTATACAGTAGGGGATGCAATATTTTATACAGTAGGGGATGCTATATTTTAGCCCTTTATTGGCATTATGTGTACAACATATAGAGAACAAGGAACCAATTCCTTCATTAACTAAGCCTTGTAGTACAATGCTACTGCAACATAATAAACCAAAACATCTAAAAAATGAGAATACATAACTTAGTATGAGTATAGGTGAATTAACAGTTGACTTGACTGTGTCAGTGAGTAGTTGCTGGACACTTAAACCGTCCACCACTTTGTATGTATATGTGTGAATTCAAAGTTGACTTGGCTATTTCAGTGAGTAGTTACTGGACACTTGAAACTATTGTCACTTAGTATGAGTATGGGTGAATTCAAGGTTGACTTGGCTATGTCACTAAGTAGTTGCTGAGCACTTGAAACATCCACAACTTAGTATGAGTATAGGTGAATTCAAAGTTGATTTGGCTATGTCAGTAAGTAGTTGCTGGACACTTGAATTATCCACCACTTAGTATGGACACTTGAATTATCCACCACTTAGAATGAGTATAGATGAATTCATGGTTGATTTGGCAATGTCAGTGAGGAGGTTTTGGACACTTGAATTAGCCACCACTTTGTATGTATATTTGTGTATTCAAGGTTGATTTGGCTATGTCAGTAAGAAGTTTCTGGACACTTGAATGATCCACCACTTAGTATGTATATGTGTGAATTCAAGGTTGATTTGGCTATGTCAGTGAGGAGTTTCTAGACACTTGAAATGTCCACCACTTAGAATGAGTATAGATGAATTCAAATTTAATTTGGCTATGTCAGTGAAGAGTTTGTGGGCACTTGAATTATCCACCACTTAGTATGTATATGTGTGAATTCAAGGTTGATTTGGCTATGTCAGTGAGGAGTTTCTGGACACTTGAAATGTTCACCCCTAAGAATGAGTATATATGAATTCAAAGTAGATTTGGCTATGTCAGTGAGTATTAACTGGACACTTGGAATGTCCACCATTTCGTTTTCCGAGCGACTATTCATATGTGTTTATATTTTACATCCATGCAACAGCTCACAGTAACTAAAAGAAGCTTTTCCAAGAATTCAATATTTTGGAAGTCATTATTGACTACATTGCTCTGTAGAACATATCAAATTGACATGTTGACTACAAATAATATTCCATAATGTGGAAAAAGTGATCATTTCCCCCATATATTCTCAAGTAGAAAGCTTTAATAAACGCTTTAAGATAAATGGTTGTCAATAGTTAATATTGCATAAGCTAAGAG
>JASEVX010000001.1:4808069-5038811 GCA_031761405.1 Serripes groenlandicus | reverse complement strand
CTCTCGTCTGAGTATCTCTCTCTCTCTCTCTCTCTCTCTCTCTCTCTTCTCTCTCTCTCTCTCTCTCTCTCTCTATCTCTCTCTCTCTCTCTTCTCTCTCTCTCTCTCTCTCTCTCTCTCTCTCTCTCTCTCTCTCTCTCTCTCTCTCTCTCTCTCTCTCTCTCTCTCTCTCTCTCTCTCTCTCTCTCTCTCTCTCTCTCTCTCTCTCTCTCTCTCTCTCTCTCTCTCTGTCTCTCTCTGTCTCTCTTCTATACACGCATTGATATACAACTAACTGTATAGACGACACATCTATAAACGCGTTGATATACAACTAACTGTATAGACGACACATCTATAAACGTGTTGATATACAACTAACTGTATAGACGACACTTCTATACACGTGTTGATATACAACTAACTGTATAGACGACACATCTATAAACGCGTTGATATACAACTAACTGTATAGACGACACTTCTATACACGCATTGATATACAACTAACTGTATAGACGACACATCTATAAACGCGTTGATATACAACTAACTGTATAGACGACACATCTATAAACGTGTTGATATACAACTAACTGTATAGACGACACATCTATAAACGCGTTGAAATACGGTATGGACGACACAAATATATATATATATAGGCGTTACAGAGCAAACGACTATCAAGAAATGACATACGGGTCTGTGCTACACACCAAGCCAACTTTACAGATTAAACGACTATCAAGAAATTATATACGGGTCTGTGCTACACACCAAGCCAACTTTACAGAGCAAACGACTATCAAGAAATGATATACGGGTCTGTGCTACACACCAAGCCAACTTTACAGAGCAAACGACTATCAAGACATGATATACGGGTCTGTGCTTACACACCAAGCCAACTTTACAGAGCGAACGACTATCAAGAAATAATATAGGGGACTGTGCTACATACCAAGCCAACTTTACAGAGCAAACGACTATCAAGAAATGATATACGGGTCTGTGCTACACACCAATCTGTGGGTTATTTTACTTAAGTTTACTAAAGCGAATAGTACATGTGGATGCATACGGGTCTGTGCTACACACCAAGCCAACTGTACAGAGTAAACGACTATCAAGAAATAATATACGGGTCTGTGCTACACACCAAGCCAACTTTACAGAGCAAACGACTATCAAGAAATTGTATACGGGTCTGTGCTACACACCAATCTGTGGGTTATTTTACTTAAGTTTACTAAAACGAATAGTACATGTGGATGCATGTATGTGCCACTCACTTCTTCTATCTGGAATAGTATAAGGATGCATGTATGTGCCACTTACTTCCTCTATCTGAAATAGTATGTGGATGCATGTATGTGCCACTCACTTCTTCTATCTGGAATAGTATGTGGATGCATGTATGTGCCACTTACTTCTTCTATCTGGAATAGTATGTGGATGCATGTATACGCACTTACTTCTTCTATCTGGAATAATATGTGGATGCATGTATGTGCCACTCACTTCTTCTATCTGGAATAGTATAAGGATGCATGTATGTACCACTTACTTCTTCTATCTGAAATAGTATGTGGATGCATGTATGTGCCACTCACTTCTTCTATCTGGAATAGTATGTGGATGCATGTATGTGCCATTTACTTATTCTATCTGGAATAGTATGTGGATGCATGTATGCGCCACTTACTTCTTCTTCTATCTGGAATAGTATGTGGATGCATATATGTGCCACTTATTTCTTCTATCTGGAATAGTATGTGGATGTATGTATGTGCCACTCATTTCTTCTATCTGGAATAGTATGTGGATGCATGTATGTGCCACTTACTTCTGTTATCTGGAATAGTATGTGGATGCATGTATGTGCCACTCATTTCTTCTATCTGGAATAGTATGTGGATGCATGTACATGTATGTGCCACTTACTTCTTCTATCTGGAATAGTATGTGGATGCATGTATGTTCCACTCATTTCTTCTATCTTGAATAGTATACATATGTAACCGAGGGTAGTAGCAAGTCAATCGATCCAACTACGGCTGTGTTTTACAGTCGGCTGCCGAAACTTGGCGAAACGGGACCTTTTGCAGCACGAAGTCAGTTGTGGGTGCTTTGGTTGGAAGATATCTCCATTTCAGCGTCTGCAACTTGAATCAAGTTTTATGAACCTTCACCGGACACATACGAGGTTGCAGGATTAAGTCGTAACTTGAAGGAGACGGGTGCAAAGTCGGGACATTGTTGTGAAATTCCAAGTCCGGCTGTCGAGACTCGAGACTGTCGAGTATCGGCGATCTAATGCAACATGAATTCAGTTTGAAACGCATGCACCTGTCATGCATTGTTGGGTTGGTCGACCTCGATTAACTCGAATAATAGGTTGGCTGTCTATCTGTGTGGAACGACATCTAGTGAAACTCGATGTCAGTATTTGGCGATTGCACATGACCAATGTACGGTTAACGGCTAATTCGACTAATTTACAGCCGGAATTTGTCTGTGGAACTGCGGAATATCCCAATATTAGTTAGTTCCAACATTGAATCGTGTTGCGTAAGATATGAATGATTATATGTTCTAATAATTGTCGATAATCAAACTTGGCTTTAAATATAAGTCCATGTTGGAAATTGGCAAAAAATGTCAAGTTTATCGACATAAAGCGTTATCCCCATTTTCCTCTAATATGTTTATAAAACAATGCAATTATACATGTATTGCCATTTTTTTTTTTTTTTAGTTTCATTTTTGGTTAGCCGCGGTAATGCATTATTCGAACTTTTCAGCATTTCACCAATCAACTTAGACCTCGAATGTAGTATGCCTTTAAAAGCATATGTTCATCTTTAAACAAAAAAAATCTGAGTGCGACTGAAACTGGATTTCACATAATACTTTCAAAATGGAACAAACAGCCTCCAGTATTCACGCCGATGATGTCGATGATACCATCCTGACTAGTGGGATGGTTGCAAAATAAACGTTAGTGGTACCGGTTATTTCCCAAAAAACAACTGTGGAACATCTTTATTATTGTAGGAATATGCGTTAGATGTTACGAGTTCCAGTTCTATGTCAACTTACATTGTTATGTATTCATCAGTCACTTTTGAATTAACAAAGACGTCAGATACCTTTTTATGTTTAATTTAATAACACTTATATAACAACCAGACATCCATGTACACGTACTGTCTTTAGCCACTCGTAACACTAGTTTCTAATAAAGTTGGATGTCTTCGCCCAACGTCATCTCCAAAGGAACCTCAATTGTATACGCATTTATGTTAGTATTGATCTCAATCATATACAGTAAAAAGTATGTTTGTCTAGCAAAATTAGAACGTGAACATATTTTCAATTTCTTGTTTGATATCCGTTTACTTCTCGATCAAGAAATATTCATGACCTCTTTACGCTAGAATTTAAAGAGATGACGATATGTTAACGTTCTATCTTGTGAAACGATAAAACATATATATTGAAATTGAATATGTCCTTGCTTATTTTGATATTAAGACAGAAACAAGTATTTTTCCACTGATGAGTTTCGATTTTCAGTGTTTCGGTCGACGGGTATGCTAAAGAAAATACAGATTGTCCCTGTCCCGCGACATATTCGGGATATCAAGTCATAATATGAAATTCATATACACCAAAATGTATTGTCGGCAAATGCAGCTCCATTGTGTTAGTGTAGGTTATAATAAATTGATTTTAAACATGTGTTTATATATGAATGGGGTATCACAATATATCAAAACCAATAAACCCTATCAAATACTATCGAACGGGACAACTTAGGTCATTACAATTAACACCATCATGTTGCAATAGATACAATCTTCTAGCACTGTATCACTAAAACATATGTAAACCAAACTAAAAATCACGTGTTATTAGAAAATGTTAAACAATGTAATATTGTCTTTTGCTTTCTGTATGTCCTGATACCATAATTCCTTTCGTCCAACACATTTTGGAGTAATGGTGCTTTGATTATGACATCCATTCCTTTGCAAGAAAAATGCTACTATGAAAAAATATCTATGATATCAGAAATGTACAAATCATCGGCTACAAGTGAACCGTTAATCATGTTATATTGTCTATCTTCCAAGGTATAATCTGATGTAAACACATATTAGATCATGTTCTTTTTTAATTAGTTTGCAGTATACTACATGTGGTAAGTGCATGCATAAGTGTGCGTTAAGTATGTGTTCATGCCGGTAAAGGTAAATCTGTCATAGTTCTGTAACGTGTTCCGGGTCCCTCACTGAGATAAGCTGACGCGGGTCACCCATTCAGGCACTAACCTCAATGAACGTTGCTTAACTCTGTGAAAAAGCCAACCACTCTACCAACGTCGCTATAAAAGCCGGCTTCTACAGCAAGGCTGTAGAAGTTGTATGTGTACCTATACCGGAATCCCGTAATAGTTCTCCCTCTTTTCTCTTGACTTCAACCGAAGGCACACAAATGCACCCTAGCAATACACCAGAGCGGAGCCTATGTAACATCACTGGAAACCACCGGGGTCCGGGGATAATGGTTGCCAACATGTGTTACGTGTACCGGGTCCCCCATCCAGACACTTACCGCGATGTATGTTGACAAAGCCACGTATCCATCAACACTGCAATAAAAGACGCAGTATAGAGCAGCGATGCTGTAGAAGTGGTAGCTGTTCCCAAAGGCGGTTACATTTCAGTATCAAAGTATATCCTGATTGTGTGTAGGCTATACTATGATGTAAACAGAAAAGCACATGTCTCGCGTCGCTCTCTAATAAATAACAATTCATACTAGAGCAAACCAATATACATACACTAAACAATTCATACTAGAGCAAACCAATATACATACACTAAACAATTCATACTAGAGTAAACCAATATACATACATTAAACAATTCATACTAGAGTAAACCAAGCTACATACACTAAACAATTCATACTATTGTAAACCAATATACATACACTAAACAATTCATACTAGAGCAAACCAATCTACATACACTAAACAATTCATACTAGAGCAAACCAATCTACATACACTAAACAATTCATGCTAGAGCAAACCAATAAACATACACTAAACAATTCATACTAGAGCAAACCAATATACATACACTAAACAAATACCTGGTCATTTGACAAAGACAAGTCAAACTAGAGTAAACCAATATACATACACTAAACAATTCATACTAGAGTAACCAATCTACATACACTAAACAATTCATACTAGAGTAAACCAATCTACATACACTAAACAATTCATACTAGAGCAAACTAATCTACATACACTAAACAATTCATACTAGAGTAAACCAACATACATACACTATACAATTCATACTAGAGTAAACCAATCTAAATACACTAAACAATTCATACTAGAGTAAACCAACATACATACACTAAACAATTCATACTAGAGCAAACCAATCTACATACACTAAACAATTCATACTAGAGCAAACCAATATACATACACTAAACAATTCATACTAGAGTAAACCAACATACATACACTAAACAATTCATACTAGAGCAAACCAATATACATACACTAAACAATTCATACTAGAGTAAACCAATATACTTACACTAAATAATTCATACTAGAGTAAACCAATATACATACACTAAACAATTCATACTAGAGTAAACCAATATACATACACTAAATAATACCTGGTCATTTGACAAAGACAAATCAAACTATAAACAAATAAAAGTGCGAGATGCGTTTTGTTTCATTAAGATAATATTCTATTTAAAATTTAATTAGATTACTTCTTCATTCCGTTATTAGTCTTCTTTCCAATCATTATAATTGAATGGCCTTTCCTTGGTAACTAACCAGTACTTTTATCCTGACACCAGCAAGTCAGTCGTAATGATTACTAGTCATTACTACCGTATTTAAAGTAGTTGGTATGACCCGACCACCGGGGATCCAATCAGCGACCTCCCGCACACGAGGTTGACTCTCTTCTAATACACCACCGTGGCTGTCAGAACCGTAATACGGATAAACTTGTGAGTTGTTCTTTCTTTGGTTTGTTCGGAAATCTTTCTTTTCAATGTCAAGAGATTAGGCATCTATAATAACCTTTTACATTGTAAAAGATCACAATAAAATTACTGTATGGCTGTTGTGCTCAGTACTTCTGAATACATAGTGTATTGCTCTGGTTAAGTTTAGTTTACTTACTTTCCTCACGAGATAATCAGGTCGAACTAGATGAACTACGTTTATGATTAAAGGCAATGAAAACAAACTAACCAGTGTCATTAGTAACACATGTACCGTAAAAGGTTATGATATAGATCGGTATTGTGAGGCATGTGTACATTTGAATTACATTATGTGAAATGTTAACATGCAATAAATACTATGACAGGAGTGTCAATGGACTGCTTTGTGTCCAAAGAAAAAAAAGCCAAAACACTGTAGTGACGTAATTCGTGAGGTCTCACTGTGATTATGTACAAAACAATGACTTAGCCTAGAAGACTTCAAAGATTGCAAACGTATTTATGATTTGCAGACCTCTTAAATTGTTGATATCCCCACATGTATTAACACATATTGTTGTATAAAGTATTATTTAGTCAGAAGTTTTGAGGCCATGAACCTTATTTGTGACATTTACTTTTCATATACTCCCAGTTCCAGAATTCTTATTTATTTATCTGAACATGTACGGTTTATGATATGAAACGAAGTTCTTTTGATTATTGTAATAATATATTGGTACATTGGATTCTCCTTGAAATACATCTTACAGACATCGCATCTTTGAACATGTTGACATACATTGTCCTTCTCATGGGGTAACGTATCCTACACTATAAATGGTTGATGTGGGGTCTAACGCTGTTTTCAATTAATGTTCGTCCAAATCACGGCGTCTTGTTCACCTACTCATTTATTTCCTGGTTTTCGCACACCAGTACTCCACACAACATAATGTCATAGCCACTGGCTGCTGTTCCACATAGTTATTGTTGTTGTTAGCCTGTTGGTGGAAGAGGAATGACGCCTGTTACTGTGACTTTTGTCAAACGTCGAAACGAATGTTGGCCGAGTTAGGGTATAGAGGATATTACATGAGTGGTCATTCAATACAAAATTTTATTAAACGAGTTTTCTAAAATGTTGTATTGAATGGCCACGAATGTTATATTCTATTTATATCATAAATTCCAATTCGACGATTATTAGCGCAAAATATATATAACGTCGCTATATAGCGCGGTCATTTTCAATGCTTTTCATTATGACGTTACGTATATATAGCATTGTTATTACACTAGTTATATACCGACGAATATAGAATGACGTTATTTCATGCTATAATTTCGTATATAACTATGATTATATGCATGGTGATCATGTATAGAATAATGGTTATAAATTACTATTTCTACGATTTGTTGCTAAATATATATAATTATCTGGTTTATTCATTGTTTTCCATGAAGTTGATGAAAGAAGAATGGTGAATTTAACATATGGACTTTTAATCTAGTACAATAGTGGTTATCCGATGTGCAATGTATCAACTACCATCGTCCGGTTAAGCAGCAATTCGTACTTATGTAAAGTGAATAGGCTGACATACCACTCAGTATTTGTATTCCTAGAAACGAACCACGAAATGGCATAACATCATACTTATAAACAGACTGTTGCATATTATAGGATTATTGCAGCCACATACAGTAACTATAATTAGTGGAGCTCTGGTCAGTTATATACATATGTTGACATATTCATACTGTAGGTATATAAGTTAGAAAGTTCAAGGTTTTTCAGATGTTTAATATTAAAAATATAAATGAGCTATCAATTGGTATAGAATAGACACGATAGTTAGGCGATGACTTGTTTTCAATATAAGAGTCAACTATTTTGTTAGAACCAACGTTAAGTAACACACTGTAGATAGTTTGGGTGTTTAGTGTTCATTTCGTCTTTTATTAAATCACATAGCAAGTTACACCTACAAAATCGTTAAGTATCTACAGGAACCCATAGCAATAAACGAGATACAAAAGCGGCCATAGCCAAGGATTCGATTGTATAGACACTTGATGAATGTAAATAAATTTGAATGTATAGGGTTTACATAGCAAAGTATTTTGTTCTTATTTCCCGGAGATTGAATTTCCACATACTAATTTTGTATTAATATGAAGACCTAAATGCAAAACATACATAACACTCTCAGCCTGTCAGGCCGACACAAGGACAATATCAAAATCATGTCAGAGTAATATCATGTTTTGCTCTCTATATTTGCGTAGAAACAATGATAGTTCATGTATAATAATTAACCACCAACAATACTACACGGATATGTATGTGCGGATATAACTGCTTAGCCAATAGTGTTAAAGCAGGATACGCTTAACATTATAAATCAGATAAATCGTGCTATCAATACACTATCGTAGTATCTGTTCCTCCTAGTCCTAAGTTACTGCAAAAGGCAGTAAATTACTGATTCAAAGTCGATGACATTGGGACACCAGTATATTACTGATTCAAAGTCGGTGACATTGAGACACCAGTATATTACTGATTCAAAGTCGATGACATTGGGACACCAGTATATTACTGATTCAAAGTCGGTGACATTGAGACACCAGTATATTACTGATTCAAAGTCGGTGACATTGAGACACCAGTATATTACTGATTCAAAGTCCGTGACATTGAGACACCAGTATATTACTGATTCAAAGTCGGTGACATTGAGACACCAGTATATTACCGATTCAAAGTCGATGACATTGGGACACCAGTATATTACTGATTCAAAGTCGGTGACTTTGAGACACCAGTATATTACTGATTCAAAGTCGGTGACATTGAGACACCAGTATATTACTGATTCAAAGTCCGTGACATTGAGACACCAGTATATTACTGATTCAAAGTCCGTGACATTGGGACACCAGTATATTACTGATTCAAAGTCGGTGACATTGAGACACCAGTATATTACTGATTCAAAGTCGGTGACATTGAGACACCAGTATATTACTGATTCAAAGTCCGTGACATTGGGACACCAGTATATTACTGATTCAAAGTCGGTGACATTGAGACACCAGTATATTACTGATTCAAAGTCCGTGACATTGAGACACCAGTATATTACTGATTCAAAGTCCGTGACATTGGGACACCAGTATATTATTCAGTTCCATCAGTCGTAACTACTCGGCTTAATTCGCCAACACGATGTCTTTATTTGAAAAAGCCTATACAGAACTTGACTATCAGTCCCATATTTAATTTAACCATACGATAGTTTCCTGAATGACATTCAATTTAAGAGTGCCCACCTACTATACTACGATTCAACCCGATGTGTATTTAAATGCAGCTGTTGCGCCAATGTTGTTAGCGTGTTGTTACAAAAAGTGTTCATAACGTTTTTTCATCACAGCACATTAGGAATTTAGATTTGTTACAATCGATAAAAGTGACTGAGTGTCTAATCATGGTGCTGGCCATGTATGGTACAGCACAGTAAATGTACACAGGCTGCAATTATAGTGAAATATGTACTGTCATACGACATAAGCGTGTTCTTTTGTCATAGTGGGTCACCAGTATTTATCAACATTTAAAGGTATCAAACGTTCATATTTTCTGTCCAATTCCGTATGTTCGCTTCTGTCGGACAAGTGCACAGTTACAAACATATCACTTCCTTGCAAATTTTATATAGATATGCATATAATTTCTGACACAAATATGAACTACATGTACATGCGATAAAGTCATAGCGTACTTATACATTTTCAAATGCATTTATAAAGTACTGATCCTGAAAAGTTATGATTATATTTAATTTGGTGTAATGTGATGATATATAAGGTAGACCACTACTCAACACTTAGATGGGAGAGATTCGTTCGAAGAAAACACTATTTATCGGATTGCCTCCCTTTAACTGGTATTTTGTTTTTAGCTCATATCAACAATCTACTATCGCAAATGCCTTGGCGCGAATCTGGGCACCATCTATTTTACATATTTGGGGTTTAATAAAAAGTAACGACACAGTCATTCCAAGGAGATGTCGATATACCGGTATTACGGACACATCAAAGTGCAGTCCTTAAAAGTGCATAAAGCGAGGGCGATGTATGAACTTCCGACCCCACGCACCGGAGGCGTCACTACAACGACGAGGAGCCTCTTAAGAGATGTGATGTTAAAACTAAACTTCAGAAATTTGTTTAAATTTGAGAACACGCAACTTTTATCTACTGCGTACAGTGTGTTCCTTAGTGAATATCTCTTATACTTTGTTGAGTTCAAAAACATTTTCTTTTTTTGAACGAGTCACGAACATGATAAAGTTCGTCTGCTAAAATAAAAGTAAACAAGTAAATGTAGTAAATGTAGTATTGCAAGCAATACAAAAGTCCTCTACCGGACAAAGGACAGCACATTGTGTATTGTATGTGCATTTTTGGACAAAAACAGCATTGCACTGCATACATTTTGGATACAGTCCTATTAAACATTTCTCATTTCGACCGTTGACCTGTAAGTGTGACCTTGACCTTTGAGGTACAAGAAATGTGTCTTGAGCGCCACATGTCAACTCATCACGGTGAACATGTGTGCCCAGTAACTTGAGAATTCTTCGATGCATGGTATCTCATTTCGACTTTTAATCTCAATGTGACCTTGACCTTTGAGGTACAGACATGTGTCGTGTGTGCCACGTGTCACCTCATCATGGTGAACATGTGTGCCCTGTAACTTGGGAATCATATGATACATAATCGGGGCTTGTATTTGTTTGCTTTTTTAGCTCTATTTTAGAGAAAAAATCTGCCGAGTAAAGGGTTTGTTTATTTGTTGATTTATGATCCTAAAACTGTCCATTTTCCAGTACTAAATAAAGCACCTCAGAACGCCTAGAATGCATCAGATTGCCCCATTGTTTTCAAAATGTTCCGGGGGGGGGGGGGGGGGGGGCTGGCCCGACCCCCCTAGCACAATTATGAATTATGAATCCACATGAATGAATAGAGGGCTAGTTGTGGGCTAGATGTGAGCCGGACAAGGTACAGTCCTATCAAACAGTACTCATTTTAATCTTTGACCTATACGTGTGACCTTAACCTTTGAGGTACAGGCCTCTGTCGCGTGCGTCAGATGTCACATCATCATGGTGAACAAATGTGCCCACTAACTTGGGAATTATATGATGCATCGTTTCTCATTTCGACCTTTGACCTCTAAGTGTGACTTTGACCTGTGAGGTAAGGCCTGTGGTGTCTTGTGTGCCACATGTCACCTCATTATTGGTGAACATGTGTGCTCAGTCACTTGGATATCCTATGATGCATGGTTGAGATGTGAGCCGGACAAGGTACAGTCCTGTCAAACAGTACTCATTTTGACCTTTGACCTCTGAGTTTGACATTGACCTTGACCTTTAAGGTACATGCCTGGGTCTTGTGCGCGACATGCGCCACCTCATCATGGTGAACGTGTGTACCTGGTAACTTGGGAATACTATGTTGTATGGTTGAGATGCAGGCCGGACAAGGTACAGTCCTATCAAACAGTACTCATTTTGACATTTGACCTATAAGTGTGACCTTGACATTTGAGGTACATGCCTGGGTATTGAGCGTGACACGCCGACTCATCATGGTAAACGTGTGTGCCAAGTATCTTGGTGGATGGTTAAGATGCGCACCGGACAAGGTAGAGTCCTATCAAACAGTACTCATTTTGACCTTTGACCTTTGACCATTAAGTCTGACCTTGACCTTGACATTGCAGGTACAGGCCTGTGTTTTGTGCGCGACACGCCGCCTCTTCACGATGAAGGTTTGTGCCAAGTTTCTTGGAAATCGTATGATGGATGGTCCAGATGCAGGCGGACAAGGTTAGGTGGGACTGACGGACTGACAGACTGACTTACTAACAGACAGACATAATCGACCAAAGCTATAGTCCCCAAACCGGTTTCTGACCAGTAGGGGACTAATAATCTATACCCAGGATTATCAAGTCATTAGTTAGGTAATACGGATTTGGAGACAGTTTGGCAATGTATTTATCTTTAGAGACTACTTCGTAAATAAAAGCGAAAAGTTTCGTATTACTCATAGTGATCATCATTGAGGCTTTATACCTACCCTTTTTTCATATAATCTCAGTTACCTTCTTAAACATGCCCTGAAGTTTATTATGTTCTGTCGACATAGCAGAAAGCATCTATAAGCATCATATGTCATCAACTTAATGATGTCCACGGTATGTTTACACAGTTTATTTACACATTTTGAAGATTGGTTCAGTTGACCTACTTAAAAAACAAACATTGTAAAACATGCGTTCTTTTGAAGTAATTTATATTTTCATTTGTTTGATAGAACAATGAAATCCCATCATTATCTTTAGCCAATGGATTCTAAAGGATGGGAGATGTTCAGTAAAACCAGTGATAACTTTTGAAATGTTCACTCTTTTTAAATGCTGGGTCGGTTTAAATAAAGAAGTAAAACTAACTTGCCAAATATAATGACTGTACCACACCATTGCTTTTTGCTATTTTGGCAATACTTTCATTATTCTAGATGTAAATACAAAACTTGAGATATGTATCACATTAAATTAAAGTTTGTTAAACGCTCAAATTGTCATTTATGTAAATCAACAAAAGTTCATCAAGAAATTAATAATTTTAATAAGTATGGGTTTTATCAAATTGTGTTGTAGTCAAACCCCAAGTCTAGTCCAGTCAAAATATGATAAAAAAGTGCCTAACCCACCACTAATTGCAATAGAAATGAAGTTGTGTTTTTCTGAAAGCTCAGAACCCACTGAATAACATACTAAAAGTATAGTAAAATAAAGTGAGTGGAACATTGTGTATTTTTATATTGACTATTTAGACCATTTGGTATAACTTGGTCAATGTAACGCGTCGATGAAAATTAGAAATAAGCATAACTTAGCCATTTGTCAACATATAATAACAAATTTGGTGTCTTTACCAATGTTTTCATCCACTGCCTTTCATTTAAAAGCATTGCCAGAAAGCCAGGGTAGTTATTAATGGCAGAAATTAGTGTACCTCTACCCCGGAGCCCAACGGCCTTTTTATAAAAAAAATGGGGAAATATCGATGTTTGAGAAAAAGTCATAAATGCAATACCTTTAAGCAGATACTATCTGTCTCTATCAATGTTTTCTATTTCATAAGTTAGAAAAGCTAGATACGGCCCTTGTAAGTGATTTTATAACTAAATTAGTTTTAGTTAAAACTAATTAAACCTCCCCTGAGGACTTTTCAAGATGGCAGCCTCTTGAAGATCTGATGTTTGCTTAGCCTCTTGAAGATCTGATGTTTGCTTAGCCCCTTTCACTCCAAAATTAACCATTGATTAATGATTTAATATGAAATAAAAAAGACCATAAGGTAAGGAAAGTACCGAGGATGAAACTATTTCTCAGTTTTAAACAGTTTATTTACATGTTGTCACGTTTCGAGGTGTAGCATCCACAATGCTCCATGACTTTTACCATCAGAAAAAAGGAACAGATACCCGAGCTGAGAAGATGATCAAGACGGCGGCACAACTTATGAAAAGTGACATCAAATCGATGGTACAAGATAAGAGCATATATCCATCCAGCCTTGATATGCCGAATACTTAGACCGCAACAGAATATCTCCCACAGTCGCTCGCACTCCTACTAAACATGTTGTTTGTTGGAAAGGATAAGGACTTGAAAGTAGGCTCCATAGGGCAAGCTATCATGCCCAACCAAGGGTTCGTCATGCCCTACTACTGCTTGGGCTCGGTGTACAATTGTATTTTCATTTCGCTTCCAGGTTTTTGATATAGACATTAGATGCCCTTGGATACAGCTGTTCGTATTCCAAGGTTCAAAGCTATGAACGAAGTGCGGCCATCACATTGGGTACAGACATCCCGGGTTATATCCCTTGACAGTTTATCCAATATGTTGTTGACAGCAACGATCATAATATTCGTACACTGGATGGGAAAGACACATTTCACGGGATGGGCATAATAGCCAATGACACACCCAAGACAAATCGAGCATCCGTGATTCCACATGTTACTGTGTCAGCAGAAGATATCGGTTGGCCGTATCAACATGAGATATTTTACATCGGCATGTAGTGGCATGCAGTCATATCTATATGAGAAGTTACCGGTACCTTTCTCTGGTAAGATTACCGCCAATGTGGGTTTTTTGTGGAAGATTTGTCTGACCGTGCGATCCCAAAGGCCGTCTTGGACAGGAATGATGCACATGGTAAATCATAGAGAGCATCCAGGGCAGGCATCAGTTGTGTTCCTATCAATTATAGATCTAAATCCCAGCGATCACACCTGTATTTAATCAATTTTGCATTTTCTTGATGATCATGCACATCGTTATGATGTCACTCCAGTTCTAACCTTCGACCTTCGACCAGCCACTGTGGTGGAAAGGTCTCACAATAGTCCAGAATGAGCCAGTGAACAGTAAACTTTGATCAGTTGTCCTTCGATTAGGTGGCTTTCACACTCTCATAAGTGTCCTTGGATGCATTGGGCACCTGATGATTGGTACTGGTGTGAAAGTACTACTCGAGCTTGTCTTCATAAGCAGCACCACAGCCCACATGATGAGTGGTAAAGCTGTGTCGCGTGAAATACGTGGACACCTTCTCATCGATGCAGCTCTTAATGCCATACTTACATCACAGGCCTTTCAGGTGGTTGTAAAATACATCATTCATCCTGCTGAAATTAAGGTGACTCTTCCCAGTGAACTTGAGGAAGTTGGTGTACTTAACGATGGACTGGTTGATGGTACATTTTCTACAGCTGATATAGTCATTCCAAGTCCGTGATGCCATTGACAAATGAATCCAGGCTGTGAAAGTTTCAATGACAGACCAACGGATACAGTATATGGAGATGGTAGACATTGTACGTTGGTTGTTGGTGACAAGATTCTGAGTAAAATGGCTGGTGAACGTGTGCTCAAATATACATTCAGAAAAACGGGCAAGATAGCAACGATGGATACCAAGTCAGCTGATAGTGACTTAAACATTGACCCGCAACTGCTCTTGCAGAGACTTGTAATTGCTGGCACCCACGTAGGAAAATAACCCGACGTCATGCATTATGACCTGTGTGCATATCTGCCAGCATTATTTGAATATAGACATGCGTTATTGGCGGCTAACAAGCCTGTTTTGGTGACTGCAATTTGGGACCTATCACCTCCAGATACCAATGGTCCTAATGGTGATGTGCGATATGTACTTGATGGAGGCGTCCTGCTCCAATGGATACCATGGCTATTGGGAGAGATGTACGATGCAATACTGAATCGCTATGTGAGCTACATCAAGATATATTGTAGTTTTCAATGGCTACAGAGATGGTCCCTCAACAAAAGACGGCACACATAGAAGGAAAGGTGACGGACATCAAGGGAAGGTAGTGTCCTTTACGGCATCAATGTCTAGATTGCGTAAAGAAGGAAGAGTTCCTCAAAAACAAAGAGAATAAGCAAATGTTCATTGACATGCTAGGGCAGAGAATCTGGAGCAGTGTGGCAATCAGGTGATGAGTGCAAGTGGTGGTGCAGATCTACTGATTGCTAAGATAGCTGTTGAAGCCACCAGTAAAGTAGACACTGTGCTCGTCGGTGATGACACAGACTTATTGGTCCTGTTATGTTTTCTTCACAAAATATCAGCACCACACCATTTGTACCCAAAAAAGGTTCACTATTTCCACGGAGGTACTTGAACATTGGTTGGTTTCGTCTTAGAAAAGCTGGGTGAAAATCTCCTTTTCCCTCACGCAATTCTGGGTTATGACACTCCATCGAGGCTGTTCAGACTACGGAGAGCTGTAGGACTATCTCTTTTGAAGTACAATGACATCTTCTGTCAACAAGCTGTGGTGTTAGGAAATCCGAAGTCAACATTAGGTAAAATAGTTGCCACAGGAGAAAAGGATCTGAATTGTCTCTACAAAGCCAAATCCACAGAAATGACTAATGGTAGAATGACAACAGTTCATTCAGACCTAGACGCTGCACATGAGTATTGCATTAAGCTTGTGAGATGCTCTTACAAAGAGGATTGTTCAAACAAGAGGTGTGGTTGTCGCTGCTTTTTTTGGGAGTGGACAGTAGCATGTAGTGAGTGCAGGGGTGTATGTGCAAATGGATTTGTTTGTTTGTTTGTTTGGAGTTTAACGCCGCTTTCAACAGCTTTGGTCATATCACGGCGGTCAGTGCACCTACCCATGTTTTCCTGGCTTTCCCACACCAGTACTTACACAACATTCTTTCGAAGCCATGTGTGCAAATGGAGAGGAAACGGAGGACAATTCTAAATAATTATAAATAACTGATGTTCCTCAGGATTATGATGTGCTGCTTATGGTCCTCTTTAAGCACAATTATGGGTCACATAAAGTAGAAGACATTCAAAGTGACAGATAGTGTGTTTAAAAGTATTGCTATGATGAGTTTTTCTCAAACATTGATATTTTCCCATTTTTGGTAAAAAGACTGTGGGATTCGGGTCAGGGGTACACCAATTTATGCCACAAATGATTACCCTGGCTTTCTATGGATGCTCTTAAATGAATGTATTGATTGTTTGGGGTTTAACGCCGTTTTTAACAATTTCTCAGTTATATCACGGCGGCCAGTCCAACTACTCATGCATTTCCTGGTTTTCTCACACCAGTACTGCACCCAACAATCTTCCCAAGCAACTGGCTGCTTTTCCATATAGACTAAGCCCATTGGTGGAATACGAATGACGCATGTCGAATTGAATGTTGTCAATTGTCGGAAATAAAGTTGGCCGAGCCGGCATTCAAGCTCACAACCCCTGGATTGACAGCCCGCGTCGCTACCGACTTACCTACCGGGGCTCCTAAATGAAAGGCAGTGGCTGAAAACATAGGCAAAGACACCAAGTTTGTTATAATATGTTGACAACTTGCTAAGTTATGCTTATTTTAACCGACGACTGGTTGCATAAAGGGGTAGAGGTACCCCATATTTCTATATTAGGAGTTATCCCAGTTGTTTGAAACATGTTTCTAATGAAAGGTAGACCATTAAAACATGAATAAAGGTACCATTTATGCTCATATTGGAGGTACATTGATCGAGTTATGCCAAATTTCTAGAATGCATGAAATCATTCTGAAAATGAAATGGTCAAAATAGTCAATATAAAAAAAAAAATGTTCCACTCATTTCATTTTACTATATTTTTAGTATGTCATTCAGTATAACTTAAGCTTTCAGAAAAACACAACTTTGTTTCTATTGCAATTAGTGGTGGGTCAAATCATAAATTGACTGGACTAGTCGGGGAATTTACATTTTCGACACGCCGCTCTAACGTGCGACAAGTAAACATACTTAACAGGGGGATTCCCCACATATTTCTCATCCAATCTAAGTAGCCGGTAGATGTTCTAACACGAAACGGTCGATAAGTCTACAAGGTTTACCGCCAGTGGTTTTGCATTGCATCATGTTTTCTTCAAAGATGTTTATCGTCCTTAAATTGCATGACTTTTGATACCGCTTATAATATGCTCACCGCCTCCATTGTGTAGTGGAAGAACGTCCGCCGCGGTTGCAAGAGGTTATGGGTTAAATCCTCGTACGGGTCAAAGTTTTACTGGTAGAAATGTCTTTCACGCATTGGCGCTCAGGGTTATCGGGTTACGAACTGACGACTATCTCACTGCCGTCAGGTTAAACGGACAAGTAGTATTGGTAACCTACCCAGGACACGATGTGATATAACTACTATTTATAGATAGCGGCGTAAACCTCAAGAAAAACAAACAATATTTGAGCCGTTCCGTGAGAAAACCAGCATAATGGCCTCTGCGTAATGTATCGACCCAGATCAGCCTGCGTACTCAGGGGGATATAGGTATAGAGTAATGATTCCTGAAACAGAAAATCAACAGGAAGCGAACATTGTCTGTCCGGGTTAGCTTGCGCATGCTTAGGCTGATACGGATCGATACTTTACGCAGAGTCAACAATGTTGGTTTTCGTTTTCTTGACTACGATTTGACATTTTGTTCTTATAAATTAAATTGTAAAACAGAAACGTTCAACATCCGTACGTTTATTATTCTGAGTCTTGTATCTGCTTGATCCCGTTTGAAAATGTAGTTGAGAAGAGTAAACAACAACAACACCACTATGACCTACTTATGTCGTCGATATAATATAGTACCTGTACATGTATGTAGGGCACATACCATCATAAACAGACGAACACCGGCGGTATTTTACGGAAAAAAAGTGTTTTTAAATCAGTAAATTAGTTTAGTCAATGTGATCCGTATACAGCCGAGCCCCGGGACCTCAGTCGGTAGCGACGCGGGCTGTCAATCCAGGGGTTGGAAGTTCGAATCCCGACTCTGCCAACTTTCTTTCCGAGAATGCGACATGCGTCATTCGTCTTCCACCAATGGGCTAAGTCTATGTGGAAAAGCAGCCAGTTGCTTGAGAAGATTGTTGTGTGGAGTACTGGTATGCGAAAACCAGGAAACGTGAGTAGATGAACTGGCCGCCGTGATATAACTGAGAATTTTTTAAAAAACGGCGTTAAACCCCAATCAATCAGTGATCCGGTTACAACGGGAGAGGCTCGCCGTATGGTCTTATTGTTTTACTTCTTGCTTACCCTTTGTCACATGTAGATGCTTTCATGAGCCTCTGCAGCGGACGATTTTTTTTTTAAACATTGTCAAAAAAACGATTTGCTAATTATGAGCTATTTCCCCTTTTGCCTCAACATTTTCAAATGTGTTCAATAATTGTTCTTTCACTTAAAGAGAATTTCAATAGTTTTGCGGCTAGGTTTTTAACTCTTTCAGCGCCATTTGGCAATATTGAGGTTTTTGCAAACAATACAGATTCAGGTGAGTCAGCTCGAAACGAACTGTTTCACCTAAAATCAGCACTTTTTGGCCTTAAGGTTATCAAAATATTCCAAAAATCTAATTATATGATAAAAGGTTAAAAAGAGACGCCTGATTTTGAACATGGATGAGTATACTTTAAACATTTTGGGGCTGAAAGAGTTAAAGTCGTCTACTTCAGAGTTGTAATATGTGGGAAAGTATTTCTGTCGTTTATCCAAAAGTACGGGTAACTAATATATATAGGGGCAAAGATGAAGTTTAGGATTGTCACAATGGAAAACACAATTAATACTCAGTTGATGACCTTGGGTGATTATGAATATCTGTTTTATCAGATTAAACTTTGAGGTTTGTTTTTTACTAAAACCATTTAAGCGGGTTATGTTTAAAGGAATAGTGTTACCCAACAAACAAACAAAAGCTGGCTCTTGGTAGTCAATACAGTCGTAGTTGCACTCCAAAAACTGCCATACCCCATTTCGCCTGACGCGTTTCGGTTGTATGCGATATAAATAGAACTAATTGTTTGTGAATGCAATAATACAAAACATACGTTATGTCACAATTGCGGCGTGTACAAAATCGTTAATGTATACGTCTGTTTTAGAACGAGGCCGATTGCTCGAATCCTAGTGATTCCAGCGAGCCAGGTGGGTTGTTATTATGATTCGCTCAGATGTTTCAAATGTCAAGCTGGACTGGTTCTTGTATTAGGACGCCATTACAATAGATCAAGCCTGACTACTATTCAATCCTTTACTAAACGCAACAAAATCGTCAGCATTCGGCTAAAATATCAAGAAGTAAATGTGGAAAAGCTTCATGAATTAAAGCATAGTAGCTGAATAAAAGTTAGAATATTTGTGGAAAAGACACATATTGCTGAACATGAGAAGCTATTCTCCCTTTTTCCCCACACAAATCTGCGTTGACAGAGACCTATATAGATAGACACTGATATAATTAACTATGTGAGAACAGAAGCCACACGGGTTTAGAACGAACGTTGATGCCATGCTGACAGCTACAGCCACAATGTTTAATTACTCATTTACTCTGAAAAACTTGACCAGCCTTGACATAACCACGATGATGGTAAATCTTGATGTTTAAAAGTAACTAAGTGTCTTGCTAAGTATAGCTAAGTATAGCATGGGACATAAGGTTTTGCGCAAATGTTTCCGCAAATGTTTCCGACCCCCAAAACACGTCTATTGTAGAGGTAAGAGTAATGGTCTGTATATGGGTAAGGGTTACACCGTAACTCCTATCTTGTTGACTGTGTGTTTACTGATGCGTGTTTAAACAGCATTTATCCGCTAAACCAGGTCGCATATAATATACATTACACTTTACCATACTTTGTGAAGATCCTGTTCGTGTCGACACAACGAAGTCAGTTTTAAAGGATAATTACTGAAACGTACTGTGTTTTAAGTGTTTATTGAATAATAGAATTGTAAACTAATCGATTGTTGAACGACTTGCCTACAATTGTTTTACTAAACGTTCTACCTGAAAAACAATTCATGTCGCACAAAAATAATATATTGAATTGTTAAGCCTTCTAATATTACATTGCTGCATGCATTTCTATACGTCGATTAGTTAATAGATTGCCGTGTTCAATATCAGATTTCAGAACTGTCAATTATAAATGCGTGTTAAAGTGTAGACAGTCTTTATATTGTTCAAAGTTCACACACGTTCATCGGTAGGTAGTTGTTTAAATTGGGTTTATGGCGTTTATCCGTTATAGCACGGCAACTTAAAGTCTTATTCATGATCCCTGGTTGCCAAACCAGTATTACACTAGGACCTAGGACATGTACATCCAGCATGGCCGCCGTGAGCGGAAACAGAACTTATACTTCCGGGCCATAATACCCTACGCTATTCACGGATAAACCGAATCGGGTACCCACACTATAGGTAACTGTTTGACCCCCCCCCCCCCCCCTCCCCAGACTAACCGATACAAACACCTGATTATCCAGACCATTGTGTAGTAAATATATAGCTGATGATATCAATACATTAACTGTAATAGCTTTATGTATTTACTATTGTATAGTTTTTGAAATACCGTACTTTAATAATGTAACATTGTTGCTCAAGATAGTGTCATCAACCGTTATTAACCAACACCTCAATGTTGTTCCAAGATCTTTCATCTCGATTACGAGGGACTTGTGTTCGATTAGAGGTTATAACGTAAACATGGCAGTAGCCTAAGAAATATGTAAGATATGCTAATCTTGTGTCTGACTGTATACCGTACGATCAATGTAATCTGTGGCAATTGAACTCGTAAAACATTTTTGCCTCTTGAAATCACCGCCATCATCATAACATAAATGAGAAACACACCCTACTTTGTTTATAAAGTTCAATTGTTTTAAGTTGCGAGAGCTGTTTCATTGTTACACAAATTGACAATGCAGCTAGGGCAAGACCGGACCATGATCGGACTTTGAACAGAACTCAGGCTACCAGTGACTACCATCTTGGCACGCAGGGTTGGTATTACGGGCCATGACGTGGCTTACCGTATCTGTTATCAGCACTGAACAAATGTCGAGTTCCATTATAACAATGACAATACCACGTTTACATTGAAGGCTTAACACAACAATGACATGTACTAGACACTTTATTTATAGGCCAGACAATACCTATATTCGTCCTTGAACACAATACTTTATTATGATTTATGATTCAATACAACAATACACACATGGGCTGATTACACCGATAAAAGAGCGCGCAGCCATGGATTGTGATATTGTTTGGTGTGCCGACGGTTATCTAATAATTGTACTGAAAAGAAAAGACGTTCTCGTAGTCTGCTTTGAATATGCACAATTCCTTATAACAAAGACCTATAAGAAACTTCTACCATAATACAAAACATAAATGGGATAGCAAAGATGCATGTAGGTATACGGTAATGCACACTTGCATTAAACACACTTACATGTACGTTGGTTTTCCTGGAACATGTTTATATAGACTTGATGTACAATAATGTTTTAGTCACACTAGACAGTATAATGTTTGTTTTGTTTCTTTGCATGATTCTTAATGCCGTTCTCAACATATTTTCTGTTGTATCACGAAGGTTCCTGTGTTGTAATAGTGCTACTGATCCATTTATCCTGAAACAAACGATTCAGGTGTGCTTAACTGAGCGCATTTGGGGAAAAGTCGTTTGTATGATTCGACCTGGAATCGAACCCGCGACCTACCGCACCGAGGCTGTAGCAGGGTGCAGATACGTCTGTTTGGAATCCTTAATCGTCAGGGTGTAGATACGTCTGTTTGGAATCCTTAATCGTCAGGGTGCAGATACGTCTGTTTGGAATCCTTAATCGTCAGGGTGTAGATACGTCTGTTTGGAATCCTTAATCGTCAGGGTGCAGTATGTTTGAGCCGTTATCGTCTCGTGATAATGGGCATTTAATCATTTCAAATTGTTGTTAAACATTGACACTCTGAACCAAATCGCTGCGTTTCAAAGATGCAGACATATAAATAGATAGTAAAAACCAAGAAGGCTGTTGACAAGCAAACAAACACGTCTCGTGATAATGGGCATTTAATCATTTCATATTGTTGTTAAACATTGACACTCTGAACCAAATCGCTGCGTTTCAATGATACAGACATATAAATAGATAGTAGAAACCAAGAAGGCTGTTGACAAGCAAACAAACACGTCTCGTGATAATGGGCATTTAATCATTTCAAATTGTTGTTAAACATTAACACTCTGAACCAAATCGCTGCGTTTCAATGATGCAGACATATAAATAGATAGTAACAACCAAGATGGCTGTTGCCAAGCAAGCAAACACTCGTCATGTATAAAAGTAAACAATTACTAAGCTCCACCTGCTTGGATTGTCTTTATCTAAAAGGTATTCAAGAGAAAGTTGATGCAACTCATCAATGTCGCCGGAAATCCATACTGGAGTTATGCATTTTTGTGTCAACGAAGTGAATGTCCTTCATTGAAATATAATTGAAGCCTTTCATTGTGTACGATCAATCCCCATTCTAAGGTAGGTTGACCATACACACAGCCAACTAATTATTGATCATAAACAGGAAATAGATAATCTTGCCAATCATTAGTCTACCCATGTTTTAAAATAATATAACGATAAGCACCCTTGTGTCAATGATGCATAACAATATGCAGATCGCAAGCAAAATGCGTGTAGGGAATCTAATGCACATTTAAAATTGTCAAGGACGAAATAATTGTGTACGAAAGACCCGATTCATTTCTTCTTCGCATAGTTGTCGTTCTTTACACTCCCTTTATAGGCAGAGGATGTGTTTTTAAAGTATATAATGATGAGCGCCTTTGTGTCAATGATGCATAACAATATGCAGATCGCAAGCAAAATGCCTGTAGAGAATATAATGACACATTTAAAATTGTCAAGGACGAAATAACTGTGTACGAAAGACCCGATTCTTTTCTTCTTCGCATAATTGTCGTTCTTTACACTCTCTTTATAGGCAGAGAGTGTTTTTATATTAAAACCAGTTTTATCTCAGTTTGTTCTTTTCTTCATTTGTTTCGAACCAAATAAACATTTAAATTACCTATAATTAACTATTTGTAAGTGAGTGTAAAGAACGGCTCTTTGCAAGGGAGATTTATCCACGCAGTCGGTATTCGGTAGTCACTTGATCAACATATTTAGTTTAGAAACAGTTCACATTTGAGATATACATGGATAAACATTATTAGATGCATTCTTCACAAATGAAGACATCTCTTTGAACATGAAAATAACATTCAGTAAGTTAAAATTGCTACTAAAAGGAGAATTCGACGTGATTTTTATCTGTATATCGACACATAACAGTCTGCTCCAAGTCTAATAGGGACTGTTTTGTCTTCGTAAATAAAACAAAAAAACATAAATGCGAGTCAAAATAAAGAAACTGCAAATACTTAAATGATCGGAATATTTATTTCATTTTAGATGTGTCATAACACCTGTCTGTACTAATTTTCCAAAATATAAATGTATTCATACGCATTTCATTTGAAGCAGGCGACTTTTGTAAACATCTGACACAATAAAGAGAGAAAGCTAGTAATGACCAACTTCTTCATTAGCGACAATATTTTCAACTATAGATCCAATACACAAGCTTTTAAGTGTATATAGTGTCCATAAGCTTGACTCTATATTCATCGCTTCCTTGACGATCAAAGTTTCGAATGATGAATCGGTGCCAGGCTACGAAATACCGATTGTATAAGTGAGATTCACAGGAAACGCCTTTATAGCAGTGGAACACTGCATATGTGTTGGTTCTTGGAACGCTTTACAGTTCCTCTCCACGTCTCCTTCTTTTGATCAAGGAATGTAGTTGTCGATAAAAGGTATATATATATGCTCGTTTTCGTCAATTACTCCCTTTTTCACAATGGTTTAAACCCTATCCAATATGTATACATTCGCTTACAGTATGTGTATTTATTGCACATGTGTTGTCAAAGTCGTCTGCTGTATATTTGTTTAATATAGGACAGATCATGATTTTAACTTTTCGCAATCTAGTCGTTAACTTCTCGAGGAAACCTTTAAGGGAAGGTGATGACCAAAATACATTACACTTATATAGAGAGTTGTCTTTATTACGATCAATAGCAACAATGTCGACCAAAGCCTCAGTAGCTCAGTCGGGCTGTCAATTCAGAGGTTGTTAGTTTGAACCTTAGCTCGGCCAGCATTCTTACAAGCGGCATTCGCCTTCCTTTAAATGGGCTAACAGTCTATGTGGAAAAGCAGACAGTTGCCTTGAAAGACTGTTGTATCGAGTACTGGTGTGAAAAAAGTCAGGACTTACATGGATAAGGAAACTGGTCGCCGTTATATGACTAACATATTGAATGAAAGTGTCAATATACCCAAATCAAACAATATACAGTACATACTGGTCACCAACATACTCACAAGAACAGCTACTTCGAGACATGACGACCAGCATCTTTCCAGATCAGCCTGTTACTCCGCCCTGTTAGATCAGAATCCGCTTTGTTCGTTATCTAGTCGTACACTTCGCATAGACACCTTTAAAGGTCGGTTTTGACTAAAATACTTTGATCGCTATTGCCAATATATCAAAACGTCTCAACCCTTTCCCACCTGTATACACATTTTGACACATCTGCAGCAGACGGCTTTTGAAAACATTGTGGCAAAATGAGAAATTGGTCAAAACGAGCATTTTCTCTTTTTGCAACAATGTTTAATTTCAACTTTGTTTTATAGAGGTTGTCCATGTTTTTTCCTAGATGTTTTTAAAGACGTCTGCTGCAGATGTGTTGTATGTGGGAAAGGGTTCAGATCGATGTCCATGTGATGTGTCTCATTTAGTATACAATTTATCCTGTAAATCGATACGAAGCATACTGCTACCTCAGGCGCGTAGCTGGGCCGAAATGTAGACTACGCACAAATCTAGGGAGGTCCGGGGGCATGACCCCCCGCCCCCCCCCCCCCCGGAATTCTTTTTCCCGTCTGTATCGTCTCAGATGGATTTTGGCGTATATTTCACAATATCTAATAGACCCTACTTAATACCATAATATGCGGCATATATACACAAAATACCCTTAAAACGTTTGCAGCATTCGGAATTTATTTTTTCTAATATTGACTGTCACTTCAACAAAAGTGAAACCTCGATGACTCGAAGTCGAAGTGTCCAATAGTTCGACCTATCGGTAGTTCTAGGTATTCCATTTTGGACGTAACGACGACGAAAAAGAAGTTTATCTTGAACATATACATGTAGTAAGTGTTTTCGAAATGAAAACGCATAAATAATCATACAATTTTGTTTTCCTTTGATCTTAGACACTTTTACGGAGACAAAAGAGTACTCCACAGTTTTAATTTATATCGTATTATTCCTATCCAACAAACTAACGTTTTCGTAAACAACATGCAGTAGTGTTATCAACTGAATATTAAGTGGGTTTTTTTTCTTAAAGATGTTTGTCTTTAATATTCAAATCGTAAATGTTGTAATTATATCGTTTAAGTACCCATATTTGAAGTTTTACAATGTAATATGTGCACTACATGCATTTAACTGACTTTTCATCTGCTGTGCCCTTGAAATGTTTCCAGACGGCGGATTTAGCAGGAGGCATGGTTGTAATTTTGTTGTTTTCCTTTCGTCCGAATAGATAAGAATGATAGAAGATGGTTCTAATGAGTTGACGAACAATTACTCAAACAATTGCAACAGTTCTTATCGAATCATATTGATGTGTATTTCTTACAACTATCCAATTAAAACGTGTCAACGATTGAAAGCACTATTACGACGAAGGTGTGAAAAACCGACGGCCCATCCTGTTTGACATGTTGTTTGACATATGGTTGCTAATTGACTGGAGATTATATTGATATCGCTGACTACCTGTTTGTGACGTTGTTCGTAAAGGACTCGCGATTGCAATCAAATCGCCAATTAAAATGGATTAAGTACCATCTTCAGAAAAAGGTGTTAGCTGTTTGTTTAATTTACCTTCACCGCTGACTTCTTTAGTAACTCAATAAGAAAACTAGATTCAATACATTTTAAGTTTTTATTTACTTTAACATACTTTTATCAGATGAAAAATAAATAATCGAGTACTCGAATACCTATTTTGATAACCGGTACTCGCGTACTCGGTCCCATCCCTAATTAAAAGTCAATACATTGTGGAGTTATAAAAAAAGCCATTGAATTTGGATATGGTGAGGCATGTTTGGAACTAATTAGTGTAATGTAAGTGAACAAACATAATACAAAGAAACGCAAAAACTGACACTTAATCGGTAAGATTGTAGATGAGGCAGGCCAAATGTCAAAGTTCTAGTCACTATTTCATTTTCAATGTATGGAGAAAGCAGATAAACCAGCCAGCTGTGACGTTTGAGTAGAAGGTCAGGGCGAAAAACTAACAAGACCTAATGACAGGATGTCTTTTTATTATCATAAAAAGCTGAATTAAAACCCCCCATAAAATTCACTACTTGTTGGATTGACTTGTCATTGGTTCAAACCTGTGCAACTTGGATTGGATAGTGAATTGACTCCGACACAGATCTGCCAATGCATTTCCATCGATGGACCCAACAATTAATCACTAATAATTAATCAGCTGATCCATAATTGACTAAATGAATATAATTATAAATTGGTATGTACAAAATATACAGAAATCTAATCTTTATACATAATTAAATAACAATTACACAATCAATGTGATGCAAAATTGAATCATATATGAACAGAGAATATCATCAGAGGTTTTAGTTAAATTTACTTATCAGAAAAGCAGATATACAAAAGACGACATACACTGTGGACAACTTCACACATGACTATGAGTGCGATACACATTTGGAACGCAATCCCAGTTTCATTTTAGGCAACAAAAAGCAATGAACATGTCTGACATAATAAGAATGTTGCAAGGTGCTTACTATATACTATAGTACTATACTATATGTATAATTATTCTATACCTAATTTATACGTCCAATCGTAGGCGCTCATTCGAATCATGTGACCGTACAATATATTTCCGTATCGGGACGCACGCGCGTACAAAATAACCCGTATTTTTTTCGTATTGTACGATTCACAGGTCCCATGTTAAACCTATGATAAAGACCGAAACACGTGAAAAGGTTCCGAATGAAAGTCTGAATCGACAGGCGCTCTAGATAAAGCGTTACGATAAAGCTCCTGTTGTCACCGGATCATTATTGTCGTTTGCAAACAAGGAGTAACACTGAAACTAAAATGTTATCCGATTCTGAAATAGATGACTTTGTAATTGAACAGAAACCAAAAAACACTGTGAAAAAAACTAAAAGTGATGTAGGAATATTCAAAAGGTGGTTAGCGCAGGCCGTGCCGACAGAAGGTATAACATAAAAAGGTCATTTAACATTATTCTGCACAATACAAAATATATTTTGGGGAAAAAGTCGAGGTATAGAATAAAAAGATCATTTAACAGTGTTCTGTACAATACGGAATATATTTGGACTCGTGCACAGCTTGGAAAATCATATTGGACTCGCCTAGCGGCTCGTCCAATATGATTTTCCAAGCTGTGTACTCGTCCAAATATATATCCGTATTGTACAGAACACTGTTAAATAACCTATAATTATTGCGATTGTGAGGTTGCAGCCCAAATTTGCCTTATGGCCCAGCAAAACACTCCTAATCTGCACAAATTGCCCGGCTGTAGCTTTTCCTGGGACTCATAACAGAAAATACAAAAATACACGGAAAATACACAGAAACCATGGAAAAACCATGGAAAAAAACAAGGAATTTAATGTTAAAATGCGGAAATGCTGGAAATGTGTCCGAATACTCCGGGGTCCCGGAACCATTCCAGCATGTTCATGGAACCGTTCCAGGGTGTCCATGGAACTTGTCCGGGGTTTCCATGAAACTTTTCAGGGTTGTCCATGGAATTTCCGGGTTTTCCACATAAATGTCCTGGAATTTCCATGGAAAGTGTCAGATTATCCCTGGAAAGTTGTCCGAATACTCCAGGGATTTTCCATGGAATTTGGTAAGTCTCCCCGGAAAAGCGACAGCCGGGTGGTTTGGTTTGGTTTCAAACAAATAGTCACTCTAACCAGAACCTTGTAAAATGTTAACAAGATCTAACGTTTCACCCCAATATGGTTTTGTGACAAGTAGACATATGAAAGTAATATAAAAGACCTGTGACAAACTTATCTCCTAGAACGAAAAAAACAATTCTCAATTATTCCTGTCACTTGTTTCATAAAGGCCATTGAAATCATTTAGCAGCCACCCACCTGCTTCCTTTAGCATGCCATTTGCATACAAATAGTTTGTGAAATGTGGGCCGTGACAGGTTTGCTGACAGGTTTGCGCAAGCCACTTTTCGCATGCATCATGACTTTTCGTAAAATCGCTGTTGCCACCAAATGTTTATGCAGTGCTAAACTCAGGCTAGGCAATGAAAAATGCAATTTCCTCCACTGGGAACATCCGCGACTGAATACAAAACATCTAGAATTCTTATATATTATAATGTTTGTAAATGAACAAATGTGATGTTTGTTTGCAAAAATGCACTCGATATTAAAGAAAAACGCTATATTTGTCACTTACTTGATAAACGTGTAGATCCGGCGGGCGAAATCTAGTAACCGATTCGCTTTCAATGTATCGAAAATTCTGGAAACCAGCCAGTGACTGTGCTTGATTATGTATTCTGGGCATAATCTTGCATGTTTTAAATTGTTGTTATCCCTAAATGTGTAAATAATTTATTATTTGAGATACATATTAGACAAACCAAGGAACAAACTAAATAATCTAGGAGTTAATGATGACTTTTCCGGGTTAGATTATCGCGCACCTGTACTGAAAGGCTCTCATAGCAACAAAGGAACATTCTTATTTTACCGGTCACTTGTTTCATAAAATAAACCTGATTGCACTTGATTCTGTTGTCAAAATTTTGCATTTCAAGTGGAATTACGTTTTATTCAGATTGTTGGATTATTGGACTATAATTTAAAGCCTTTGTGGCTTTATATTGTTATACAATGACATTCACAACATTTCGAGTTGCGCTGAAGACAGTTCCTTGACAACAAAGCCTTCGTCGCTGCGGACTACTTAGATAAACAATAAATGTTCTTGTTTAATTTATCTACGCCAATCATTTATAAGAAATGTCTTAAAAATATGAGATGATGAATAACCATAACACTTTTACGAATGCATCAACAAAAATATTTCAATTTTCGAATTATATCCAATCAGAGCGTGGGCTGCGAACCTGAAAGTCGCTCATGAAATGACATCCGGAAAAAAGGCCATACTGATTTTAATTTACCATTGAATTCTGATATATATCTTGATCTTGACTAAAGATGTTATCTAATAACTCGCTGTGCTCGTTATTAAGAATGTTTACGAAACATGAGCCAATCGTTGATATGTTGACATGGTCTTATTGAAGTACATTCACGTTTAATTTATTGGACTATCGTGTCGTGCCACAATCTTATAACTTCTCCAATGCAATTCATAAACACAACGCATACTTCGTAATGTTAATAGACAGTAAACAGGGAAACAAAGAAAACACACGAATTTACAACTAGATAGATACTCATATAGTTGGCATGTCTCGCCGCTTTAACCGCACATATTGTATTACAGAACTTCTGGACTTATTGTTCTCTTCAACACATATAACGTTAGCTTTCAATAACAGTTTAATCTCTACAGTTATGATGTATATGGTATATGTATGTTTATATCGTGCTATATACACTGCATGTGAGTTGTGGATTACCTCCTTTTCACTCAAGGTTTGAGGGATAACTGATGCGCTGACGTCCGTAAAGATTTACAGTTTACAGTTTTGTTAATCTATCATAAACATTGTAATTTAACTGAAATACTATTTTAATCGGATTTAGGTTATGATGTAATTCAATATGCGAAACAGGAAGTAACGCTACACCCTCAAATGTATAGATACCCAGATTAAATCAGCGCATACCACGAATGTAAATTATGTTTTCAAACATGGGACCGCATATTGACACATCTGCAGCAGACGGTTTTGTAAACTTGTCACAAACATTTTTTGGGAACATTTTCATGATGAACAGTTTCTTCTCTCGACGCAATGTTTCCAACTCTATTTATTTATCATACTTTCCTGTATCTTTACCATTTGTTACTTGTTACAAAAGGAAAATATGCTAAATGGGTAGCAATTTCTCCCTTTGACTTAGTGTTTTCAGCTCTATTCAAGTATTATACTTCCATTTTTTACTTTACTTTTATAAAAATATTGTCCTTTGAAAAAAGTGTTGTGTGTGGGATAAGGATTATTAATCAATCCCAAACTTTAATCGAAGCAATTGCTTTTAATAACGATAAGGTTATACAATCAATTTGTTTTACAATCTTACAATCCGAACCCCCCTCTCTGTGTGTTATAAGTTTAGATAAGGTTATACAATCAATTTGTTTTACAATCTTACAATCAGAAACCCTTCTCTGTTTGTTATAAGTTTAGATAAGGTTATGCAATCATTTTTTTTTACAATCTTACAATCCGAAACCCCTCTCTGTGTGTTGTAAGTTTAGATAAGGTTATGCAATCAATTTGTTTTACAATCTTACAATCCGAAACCCCCCTCTGTTTGTTATAAGTTTAGATAAGGTTATGCAATTAATTTGTTTTACAATCTTACAATCAGAAACCCCCTCTGTGTGTTGTAAGTTTAGATAAGGTTATGCAATCAATTTGTTTTACAATCTTACAATTCGAACCCCCCCCCCCCCCCCTCTGTTTGTTATATGTTTAGATAAGGTTATACAATCAATTTGTTTTACAATCTCACAATTCGAACCCCCTCTGTTTGTTATAAGGTTATACAATCAATTTGTTTTATAACTTTACAATCCAAAAACCCCTCTGTTTGTTATAAGTTTAGATAAGACAGATGTAAATAATATATGAAACAAACACGAATAAGAAAACCAAAGCAATGATATCCGTTTTCAATAATTGTTATTTAAAAGCAATCCAACTACAACATGAGAACAAAAGATTGATACAAACAGATATTTCTAATTACATGTATAGCATTTTAAAACGTCTTATCCTGCTGCTTAATTCACACCATTGGTATCAATGTCTAAGGGCTTACTCTTTCATGGCATTGTTTTGTCAACGACGGATAGGTGAACATTGGAGCCCTAGATTCGACTGCAGGCATATTCATGATTATCTTGTTTCACATCATGATATATTGAGGGTTAGGGCAGGTGACATTAAATATCATTACAATATTCGGGAATCGGTGTATCAGTGATACTAAACCGAGATTAAGGGATTATCAATCCAATTACGATTCATGTTTTAATTGTATCGTATTGACTTCGACGTCCATCTAGTCTCACATCTTTTCTTTATATACATTTTTTTACAACGATCTTTGAAACTATTTTGGGAAAATATAGCAAACGAGCCACACTAAACCCGACCTTAACGGAATTAAGCCCGATTGTGGGTCGGATCTAAATACACTTCACTTACTTACCACCTGCACTGAACCAGACCAGAGACAACTTTTTAAAACAGTGTGGAGAAATAATGAAAAAGAATTATATGGACTTTCAATCTGGTATCAACGTGAACAGAGATTATTACCCTTTGCTAGTTATAGACGATTTCTAACACGTTCGGATGGCATGTAAACACATTGTAGGTATAGGACTTCACAATGAGCAAAAATCACAGATTCCGATCAGATTACGGATAGCTTATTACATCCACAGTATTACAACGATCCTAGCTATTCATCAAAAGTTAGTTTTACTGGTTTAACGTTTGCATAACCTAAATACGATCATAACAGACCAAGATTAGAGCGCGAGGATAAACATGCTGATCTGGGTCTAGCCTTTGTCACGAAGATAGGTTACTTCAGTGGTTATTAAAAATGTTTAACACTTTGTCTGAATAAAGCAAATAGTATGACTATTGTGTAGATCCAATTTTGAAATTTCTAATTATTTAGCGGTAAAGCTTATCAGTGATTTAGTAGTACCAGCGTTCATTCCCACCACCAGACAACCATCACTCTGTCTGAATGCTGTACACCATGGGTAAATTATACCGTCTGTCTCTGACAACAGAATCTTCTCCTTTCTACCATCTTGTCCGATTACATGTACATTGTTACTATCATAACCACAGACTAACAGGTTACCTTCACGATCCACGTACATTCCTCCTGGAGAATTCAAGGCTGTGTCTGAGTACTTGTAGATCACATGACCTTGTTTATCAAGACACGTGACAATGCTAGTGGTCCAGTCTGATAGTAACACTTTACTTCCATCATTATTAACGGTCACATTGTTAGGTCCTTTAAACATATAATATTCACCATTATTCACACCCAGTCTACGCTGTAGGTTACCATTCATGTTGAGTACCAATACCTCACCATTACCAGTACTGTTATAACATGTCACGTATATCTCATCAGCAGACACATCAACACCAACACATCTTCTATCCATCCTCATCGTTTTGGCCACTTCCATCGATGGAAATAACGTCAGTTTTTGGATCTGATTCTCACCATTATTGGCTATAATGATCTCATTATGATTAACGACTGCTACACGATATGCACTTACATTTAACCGGGACTTGACCGTGAAGTCTTTATCAAGTAGTATGAGTCCTTTAGTTCCACAACACACGACAAGATGTCCGTCAGGCATGAAGGTACACCCTAATACCTTTGTAGATCCAACATCGATGTAACGTTTACCGGATACGGACATGTTTATCAGAGACTTCTGAGTCTGACTACTGTGTGAAATACCACCGCTAGTTCCCTGTCCATCAGTCAGACTCTTGTTCGTCTGGAGAGAAAACCGACTGTTGTCAATCAGGACTGTATCTATAGACCGCAGATGTTTAACCATGTCATAAAGGTCTCCATTAATCTGAAATGTCATTTCGGTTCGGTTAAGTTCATCTTCCATTTTCGGAATAATATCCTCATATCTACTCGTAATATTACTGGCTTTCTTCATCCCAATGTACATGACGTCATCATCTCGTGCTTTTTCACATTCTTTTAGTGATTTTACGTGATCCGATATCTGAGCCAGAGCGTCATCCAAAATCGCAATGTGATTTTCGATATATTTGGTGGAGCTTTCATTTACTTGATGGATTTCCTTCGATAGAGTGTTTTCAATATGATCTAACGCTTCGTTTATATTCTTACGGATCTGGCGCATGTCTTGAAGGCATTTATCTAACTTTGACTTAACAACCCCCTTGTCTGCGTTCCTCATTACTTTCAACTTATCACATTTAGATTTTAAGTTTTCCAGACGTGTTCTAGTATCTTTAAAAGATCCATCTTTCTTCATCTGCTTTGCCTGTTGGTCAATATCAGTCGTATTACAACGTCTATGGCTGATTAATTTACATGTATTGCAGATGACGTCATCATGACTCTGGCAATACATAGTTACAATCATTGTTCTATGATCTTCACAAAACATGATGGGCGATGTTGATTTAGATGTAGTTGATATTGAAGGCAGATTGCTTCCCGTCAGTAGCTTGTGATTCCTGGTGAGTTTCGAACCTCTGTGAACCTTCTCACACGTCGCACATAGATTTTCATCGCAGCTGGTACAGTATGCCACCGCCTCAGATGTCGTATTCTGGTATTTACAAACGTCACAGTCTTGGAAAGACGTCTCATCGGACCCTCTATATAAGGATGAACTGCATGCCATGGTTAAAATCCTTAAGAGAATCTGAAACTGTAAAAATAAAATGTCACTTTCAAAGTATTTGACAGATTATTCGATATTAAGAAAAAAATCTATATACTAAACCCCGTTCAAGCAAACAAAAATCAATTTGAGAATCAAGTTCAATAGGATATATATATTATTCTCCCTGATCGCATATTGTAAGGGCTGCGAGTTTAATGAAAGCTATATATTTGAACTTGTGAATATTCTACAAATCGGTTTAACTACACGCACTGATCGGGATCGTCACCGCCCGCTGAACGGTCTTCATGCTTTCTAACGAATGTATACAACGAATTCAGCGCTGTGTTTTATGTTAATGAAAATATAGAAATTAGTTTATTATTTTTCATTCTGTCTAAAAGACTTACTAGGTATATAATCAAATGGCAATTATGTTGCACAGGTGATACCTGGTTTTTGTCTACTGGAAAATCTTACATCTTTCTCGAACTTCGGTCTCGTGGAATCAATTTGTCCACGCGTCTCGTAGTACAATAAAAAGCTAGTTATCGCTACTGCAACATACTATTCTCTATCGACTAGCCACTGAAAAACATTGATAAATATATATAGCAAACAATGTAAAACGACCTCAAACTGCACGAATGAACAAGCGGATCCTGGTGTAAAGTATTCATGTTTCATATTTTATAAGTTGTATTTCACGAAAAACATATGATGTTTAGTTTTGTGTATATCAGGAAAATGGTTAAAGCATTGTCTAACATGATAGATATATGTTTACCGTCGAGAACAGCAGGATAAGGGTTTAAATAGTGAATGTTGTGTTACAGCGCATCCATCCGTATTAGGGTTAAACTACTGTATAACATGATACGTAGATGTTGTCTGACGTCACCAACAGCAGGATAAGGGTTAACTAACTGTATAACACGATAGGTAGATGATGTTTAGTGTCCAGTACAGCATGATATGGGTTAAATAATTGTATAACACGGTAAGTAAATGTTGTTTAGTGTCCCGTACAGCAGGATAAGGGTTAAATAACTGTGTAACACGATAAGTAGGTGTTGTTTTGTGTCCCGTACAGCATGATAAGGGTTAAATAACTGTATAACACGGTAAGTAGATGTTGTTTTGTGTCCCGTACAGCATGATGAGGGTTAACTAACTGTTTAACACGGTAAGTAGAAGTTGTTTTGTTTCCAGTACAGCAGGATAAGTGTTCAATAATTGTATAACACGGTAAGTAGATGTTGTTTTGTCTCCAGTACCGCATGAGAAGGGTTAAATAATTGTACAACACGGTAAATAGATGATGTTTACTGTCCCGTACAGCAGGATAAGTGTTCAATAATTGTATAACACGGTAAGTAGATGTTGTTTTATCTCCAGTACCGCATGAGAAGGGTTAAATAATTGTACAACACGGTAAATAGATGATGTTTACTGTCCCGTACAGCAGGATAAGGGTTAAATAACTGTATAACATGGTAAGTAGATGTTGTTTTGTGTTAAGTACAGCTGGATAAGGGTTAAATAACTGTATAACACGATAGGTAGATGTTGTTTTGTGTCCAGTACAGCATGATTAGGGTTAAAAAACTGTATAACACGATAAGTAGATGTTGTTTTGTGTTCAGTACAGCTGGATAAGGGTTAATTAACTATTTAACATGGTAAGTAGATGTTGTTTAGTGTCCAGTACAGCATGGTGAGGGTTACATAATTGTATAACACGGTAAGTACATATATGTTGTTTTGTGTCCAGTACAGCAGGATAAGGGTTAAATAACTGTACAGCATGGTAAGTAGATGTAGTTTTGTGTTCAGTACAACTGGATAAGGGTTAGATAACTGTATACCATGGTAAGTAGATGTTGTTTTGTGTTCAGTACAGCTGGATAAGGGTTAAATAACTGTATACCATGGTAAGTAGATGTTGTTTTGTGTTCAGTACAGCTGGATAAGGGTTAAATAACTGATAGGTAGATGTTGTTTAGTGTCCAGTACAGCATGATGAGGGTTAAATAACTGTATAACACGGTAAGTAGATGTTGTTTTGTGTTCAGTACAGCTGTATAAGGGTTAAATAACTGTATAACACGATAGGTAGATGTTGTTAAGTGTCCAGTACAGCTGGATAAGGGTTCAATAACTGTATAACACGATATGTAGATGTTGTTTTGTGTCCAGTACAGCATGATAAGGGTTAAATAACTGTATAACACGGTAAGTAGATGTTGTTTTGTGTCCAGTACAGCAGGATAAGGGTTCAATAATTGTATAACACGATAAGTAGATGTTGTTTTGTGTCCAGTACATCATGATGAGGGGTACATAACTGTATAACACGATAAGTAGATGTTGTTTTGGGTCCAGTACTGCATGATGAGGGTTACATAACTGTATAACATAATAAGTAGATGTTGTTTTGTGTTCAGTACAGCCGGATAAGGGTTAAATAACTGTATAACACGATAGGTAGATGTTGTTTAGTGTCCCGTACAGCAGGATAAGGGTTAAATAACTGTATAACACGATAGGTAGATGTTGTTTAATGGCCCGTACAACAGGATAAGGGTTATATAAATGTATAACACGATAGGTAGATGTTGTTTAATGTCCCGTACAGCAGGATGAGGTTTAAATAACTGTACAACACGATGAGTAAATGCTGTTTAGTGTCCAGTACAGAAGGATAAGGGTTCAATAATTGTACACCATGGTAAGTAGATGTTGTTTAGTGGCCCTTACAGCATGATAAGGGTTAAATAGTTGTATAACACGACATGTAGCTGTTGTTACGTGTCTCGTACATCGTGATAAGCCTTTAATAACTGTATAACACGATAGGTAGATGTTGTTTTGTGTCCCGTACAGCATGATAAGAGTTAAATACTTGTATAACACAGTAAGAAGATGTTGTTTTGTGTCCAGTATAGCATGATAGGGGTTAACTAATTGTACAACACGGTAAGTAGATGTCGTTTTGTGTTCAGTACAGCATGATAGGGGTTAACTAATTGTACAACACGGTAAGTAGATGTTGTTTTGTGTTCAGTACAGCATGATAGGGGTTAAATTATTGTATAACACGATAGGTAGATGTTGTTTTGTGTCCCGTACAGCATGATAAGAGTTAAATACTTGTATAACACAGTAAGAAGATGTTGTTTTGTGTCCAGTACAGCATGATAGGGGTTAACTAATTGTATAACACGGTAAGTAGATGTTGTTTTGTGTTCAGTACAGCATGATAGGGGTTAAATTATTGTATAACACGATATATAGATGTTGTTTAATGTCTCGTACAGCATGATAAGGGTTAAATAACTGTATAACACAATAGACAGATGTTGTTTTGTGTCCAGTACAGAATGATAAGGGTTAAATAACTGTATAACACGATAGGTAGATGTTGCTTTGAGTCCAGTACAGCATGATAAGGGTTCAATAACTGTATAACAGGATAGGTACATGTTGTTTTGTGTCCAGTAAAGCATGATAAGGGTTAAATAACTGTATAACAGGATAGGTACATGTTGTTTTGTGTCCAGTAAAGCATGATAAGGGTTCAATAACAGTTACTGTATAACAGGATAGGTACATGTAGTTTTGTGTCCAGTACAGCATGATAAGGATTAAATAACTATAACACGATAGGTCGATGTTTTTCTGTGTCCCGTACAGCAGGATAAGGGTTAAATAATATAACACGATAGCTAGATGTTGTTTTGTTTCCAGTACAGCATGATAAGGGTTAAATAACTGTATAACACGATAGGTAGATGTTGCTTTGAGTCCAGTACAGCATGATAAGGGTTAAATAACTGTATAACACGATAGGTAGATGTTGCTTTGAGTCCAGTACAGCATGATAAGCGTTAAATAATTGTTTACAACGATAGGTAGATGTTGTTGTGTGTCCCGTACAGCAGGATAAGGTTTAAAGTATTGTATAACACGATAAGTAGATGTTGTTTTGTGTCCCGTACAGCATGATAAGGGTTCAATAACTGTATAACACGATAGGCAGATGTTGTTTTGTGTCCAGTACAGCATAATAAGGGTTCAATAACTGTATAACAGGATAGGTACATGTAGATGTTGTTTTGTGTCCAGTACAGCATGATAAGGATTAAATAACTGTATAACACGATATGTCGATGTTTTTCTGTGTCCCGTACAGGATAAGGGTTAACTAACTGTACAGCACGGTAAGTAGATGTTGTTTGTGTCCCGTACAGAAGGATCATGGTTAAAGTATTGTATAACATGATACGTATATGTTGTTTTGTGTCCAGTACAGCAGAATAAGGGTTAAAGTATTGGTTAACATGATACGTCGGTGTTGTTTAGTGTCCTGTACAGCAGGATAAGTGTTAAAGCATTGTAAAACATGAAACTTATATGTTGTTTAGTGTCCCTTACAGCAGGACAAGGGTTAAAGTATTGTATAACATGATACGTCGATGTTGTTTAGTGTCCCGTACAGCAGGACAAGGGTTAAAGTATTGTATAACATGATACGTCGATGTTGTTTAGTGTCCTGTACAGCAGGATAAGTGTTAAAGCATTGTAAAACATGAAACTTATATGTTGTTTAGTGTCCCTTACAGCAGGACAAGGGTTAAAGTATTGTATAACATGATACGTCCATGTTGTTTAGTGACCCTTACAGCAAAATAAGTGTTAAAGCATTGTAAAACATGAAACGTATATGTTGTTTAGTGTCCCTTACACGTCGATGTTGTTTAGTGACCCTTACAGCAGAATAAAGGTTAAAGTATTGTATAACATGATACGTAAATGCTGTTAAATGTCCCGTATAGCAGGATAAGGTTTAAAGTATTGTATAACATGATACGTCGATGTTGTTTAGTGTCCAGTACAGCAGGTTAAGGGTTAAAGTATTGTATAACATGATACGTCGATGTTGTTTAGTGTCCTGTACAGCAGGATAAGTGTTAAAGCATTGTAAAACATGAAACTTATCTGTTGTTTAGTGTCCCTTACAGCAGGACAAGGGTTAAAGTATTGTATAACATGATACGTCGATGTTGTTAAGTGACCCTTACAGCAAAATAAGTGTTAAAGCATTGTAAAACATGAAATGTATATGTTGTTTAGTGTCCCTTACATGTCGATGTTGTTTAGTGACCATTACAGCAGAATAAGGGTTAAAGTATTGTATAACATGATACGTAAATGCTGTTAAATGTCCCGTATAGCAGGATAAGGGTTAAAGTAGTGTATAACATGAAACGTCGATGTTGTTTAGTGTCCCGTACAGCAGGATAAGGGTTAAAGTAGTGTATAACATAATACGTCGATGTTGTTTAGTGTCCCGTACAGCAGGATAAGGGTTAACGTATTGTATAACATGATACGTCGATGTTGTTTAGTGTCCCGTACAGCAGGATAAGGGTTAAAGTATTGTATAACATGATACGTCGATGTTGTTTAGTGTCCCGTACAGCAGGATAAGGGTTAACGTATTGTATAACATGATACGTAAATGCTGTTAAATGTCCCGTATAGCAGGATAAGGGTTAAAGTATTGTATAACATGATACGTCGATGTTTTTTAGTGTCCCGTACAGCAGGATAAGGGTTAAAGTATTGTATAACATGATACGTCGATGTTGTTTAGTGTCCCGTACAGCAGGATAAGGGTTAACGTATTGTATAACATGATACGTAGATGTTGTTTAGTGTCCCATACAGCAGAATAAGGGTTAAAGTAGTGTATAACATGATACGTCGATGTTGTTTAGTGTCCCGTACAGCAGGATAAGGGTTAAAGTATTGTATAACATGATACGTCGATGTTGTTTAGTGTCCCGTACAGCAGAATAAGGGTTAAAGTATTGTAAAACATGATACGTCGATGTTGTTTAGTGACCCGTACAGCCGGATAAGGGTTAATGTATTGTAAAACATGTAACGCCGATGTTGTTTAGTGTCCCGTTGTAACAAAGCAGCAACTCAATAATACATTATAGCTTGTTTATTACGAGAAGTACAATATCCCAAAACCCATAGTTGTCGCTCTTCCAGCAACATGTCTGCTCAGCTAATGTCTCCAGCGTGACTGTCTTGATATGAAAACAGTCCAGTACTTATACAATCTCCCAACTGCCTTAGGGAAGTTAGTCTATTAACTATTGGTCAGATGTCAACCCTGTAGACTGATCAATTGCGCCTGTCAAAAGGAACAATGAACTTATAGAAGGATAACCGAGTCACAGAGAAAGATGGTTGATTAAGCTAACCGTGTCACAGATAAAGATGGTTGATTACATCTTTACACCGTACAGCAGGATAAGGGTTCACGTATTGAATGACATGATACGTAAATAATGTTTACAGCATGATACGTAAATAATGTTTAAAGTTGTGTACAGCATGGTAAGTGTAAAAGTATTGTATAGCATGATACGCAGATGTTGTTTAGTATCCCGTACAGCAGAATAAGGGTTAAAGTATTGTATAACATGATACGTCGATGTTGTTTAGTGTCCTGTACAGCAGAATAAGGGTTAAGGTATTGTATAACATGATACGTCGATGTTGTTTAATGTCCCGTACAGCAGGTTAACGGTTAAAGTATTGTATAACATAATACGTCGATGTTGTGTAGTGTCCCTTACAGCAGGTTAATGGTTAAAGTATTGTAAAACAACATACGTCGATGTTGTTTAGTATCCCGTAAATCAGAATAAGGGTTAAAGTATTGTATAACATGATACGTCGATGTTGTTTAGTGTCCCGTACAGCAGAATAAGGGTTAAAGTATTGTAAAACATGAAACGTCGATGTTGTTTAGTGACCCGTACAGCCGGATAAGGGTTAAAGTATTGTAAAACATGTAACGCCGATGTTGTTTAGTGTCCCGTACAGCAGGATAAGGGTTCACGTATTAAATGACATGATACGTAAATAATGTTTACAGCATGATACGTAAATAATGTTTAAAGTTGTGTACAGCATGGTAAGTGTAAAAGTATTGTATAGCATGATACGCAGATGTTGTTTAGTATCCCGTACAGCAGAATAAGGGTTAAAGTATTGTATAACATGATACGTCGATGTTGTTTAGTGTCCTGTACAGCAGAATAAGGGTTAAGGTATTGTATAACATGATACGTCGATGTTGTTTAATGTCCCGTACAGCAGGTTAACGGTTAAAGTATTGTATAACATAATACGTCGATGTTGTGTAGTGTCCCTTACAGCAGGTTAATGGTTAAAGTATTGTAAAACAACATACGTCGATGTTGTTTAGTGTTCCGTAAATCAGAATAAGGGTTAAAGTATTGTATAACATGATACGTCGATGTTGTTTAGTGTCCCGTACAGCAGAATAAGGGTTAAAGTATTGTAAAACATGGTACTTCGATGTTGTTTAGTGTCCCGTACAGCAGGATAAGGGTTCACGTATTGAATGACATGATACGTAAATAATGTTTACAGCATGATACGTAAATAATGTTTAAAGTTGTGTACAGCATGGTAAGTGTAAAAGAATTGTATAGCATGATACGCAGATGTTGTTTAGTATCCCGTACAGCAGAATAAGGGTTAAAGTATTGTATAACATGATACGTCGATGTTGTTTAGTGTCCTGTACAGCAGAATAATGGTTAACGTATTGTATAACATGATACGTCGATGTTGTTTAGTGTCCCGTACAGCAGAATAAGGGTTAAAGTATTGTATAACATGATACGTCGATGTTGTTTAGTGTCCCGTACAGCAGGATAAGTGTTAAAGCATTGTAAAACATGAAACTTATATGTTGTTTAGTGTCCATTACAGCAGGACAAGGGTTAAAGTATTGTATAACATGATACGTCGTTGTTGTTTAGTGACCCTTTCAGCAAAATAAGTGTTAAAGCATTGTAAAACATGAAACGTACATGTTGTTTAGTGTCCCTTACAGCCGGATAAGGGTTAAAGTATTGTAAAACAACATACGTTGATGTTGTTTAGTGTCCCGTAAATCAGAATAAGGGTTAAAGTATTGTATAGCATGAAACGTCGATGTTGTTTAGTGTCCCGTACAGCAGGTTAAGGGTTAAAGTATTGTAAAACATGATACGTCGATGTTGTTTAGTGTCCCGTACAGCAGAATTAGGGTTAAAGTATTGTATAACATGATACGTCGATGTTGTTTAGTGTCCCGTACAGCAGAATAAGGGTTAAAGTATTGTAAAACATGATACGTCGATGTTGTTTAGTGACCCGTACAGCCGGATAAGGGTTAAAGTATTGTAAAACATGTAACGCCGATGTTGTTTAGTGTCCCGTACAGCAGGATAAGGGTTAAAGTATTGTATAACATGAAACGTAAATGTTGTTTAGTGTCCCGTACAGCAGAATAAGGGTTAAAGTATTGTATAACATGATACGTCGATGTTGTTTAGTGTCCCGTAAATCAGAATAAGGGTTAAAGTATTGTATAGCATGATACGTCGATGTTGTTTAGTGTCCAATACAGCAGGATAAGAATTAAAGTATTGTATAACATGAAACGTCGATGTTGTTTAGTGTCCCGTAAATCAGAATAAGGGTTAACGTATTGTATAACATGAAACGTCGATGTTGTTTAGTGTCCCGTACAGCAGAATAAGGGTTAAAGTATTGTATAACATGAAACGTCGATGTTGTTTAGTGTCCAATACAGCAGGATAAGGGTTAAAGTATTGTATAACATGATACGTCGATGTTGTGTAGTGTCCCTTATAGCAGGATAAGGGTTAGAGTATTGTATAACATGAAACGTCGATGTTGTTTAGTGTCCCGTACAGCAGAATAAGGGTTAAAGTATTGTATAACATGAAACGTCGATGTTGTTTAGTGTCCAATACAGCAGGATAAGGGTTAAAGTATTGTATAACATGATACGTAGATGTTGTGTAGTGTCCCTTACAGCAGGTTAATGGTTAAAGTATTGTAAAACAACATACGTTGATGTTGTTTAGTGTCCCGTAAATCAGAATAAGGGTTAAAGTATTGTATAGCATGATACGTCGATCTTGTTTAGTGTCCAATACAGCAGGATAAGGGTTAAAGTATTGTATAACATGATACGTCGATGTTGTTTAGTGTCCCGTAAATCAGAATAAGGGTTAAAGTATTGTATAACATGATACGTCGATGTTGTTTAGTGTCCCGTACAGCAGAATAAGTGTTAAAGCATTGTAAAACATGAAACGTATATGTTGTTTAGTGTCCCTTACACGTCGATGTTGTTTAGTGACCCTTACAGCAGAATAAGGGTTAAAGTATTGTATAACATGATACGTCGATGTTGTTTAGTGTCCCGTACAGCAGAATAAGGGTTAAAGTATTGTATAACATGATACGTCGATGTTGTTTAGTGTCCCGTACAGCAGGTAAACGGTTAAAGTATTGTATAACATAATACGTCGATGTTGTGTAGTGTCCCTTACAGCAGGTTAATGGTTAAAGTATCGTAAAACAACACACGTCGATGTTGTTTAGTGTCCCGTAAATCAGAATAAGGGTTAAAGTATTGTATAACATGATACGTCGATGTTGTTTAGTGTCCCGTACAGCAGAATAAGGGTTAAAGTATTGTATAACATGATACGTCGATGTTGTTTAGTGTCCCGTACAGCAGAATAAGGGTTAAAGTATTGTATAACATGAAACGTCGATGTTGTTTAGTGTCCCGTACAGCAGAATAAGGGTTAAAGTATTGTATAACATGAAACGTCGATGTTGTTTAGTGTCCAATACAGCAGGATAAGGGTTAAAGTATTGTATAACATGATACGTCGATGTTGTGTAGTGTCCCTTATAGCAGGATAAGGGTTAGAGTATTGTATAACATGAAACGTCGATGTTGTTTAGTGTCCCGTACAGCAGAATAAGGGTTAAAGTATTGTATAACATGAAACGTCGATGTTGTTTAGTGTCCAATACAGCAGGATAAGGGTTAAAGTATTGTATAACATGATACGTAGATGTTGTGTAGTGTCCCTTACAGCAGGTTAATGGTTAAAGTATTGTAAAACAACATACGTTGATGTTGTTTAGTGTCCCGTAAATCAGAATAAGGGTTAAAGTATTGTATAGCATGATACGTCGATGTTGTTTAGTGTCCAATACAGCAGGATAAGGGATAAAGTATTGTATAACATGATACGTCGATGTTGTTTAGTGTCCCGTAAATCAGAAAAAGGGTTAAAGTATTGTATAACATGATACGTCGATGTTGTTTAGTGTCCCGTACAGCAGAATAAGTGTTAAAGCATTGTAAAACATGAAACGTATATGTTGTTTAGTGTCCCTTACACGTCGATGTTGTTTAGTGACCCTTACAGCAGAATAAGGGTTAAAGTATTGTATAACATGATACGTCGATGTTGTTTAGTGTCCCGTACAGCAGAATAAGGGTTAAAGTATTGTATAACATGATACGTCGATGTTGTTTAGTGTCCCGTACAGCAGGTAAACGGTTAAAGTATTGTATAACATAATACGTCGATGTTGTGTAGTGTCCCTTACAGCAGGTTAATGGTTAAAGTATCGTAAAACAACATACGTCGATGTTGTTTAGTGTCCCGTAAATCAGAATAAGGGTTAAAGTATTGTATAACATGATACGTCGATGTTGTTTAGTGTCCCGTACAGCAGAATAAGGGTTAAAATATTGTAAAACATGATACGTCGATGTTGTTTAGTGACCCGTACAGCCGGATAAGGGTTAAAGTATTGTAAAACATGTAACGCCGATGTTGTTTAGTGTCCCGTACAGCAGGATAAGGGTTCACGTATTGAATGACATGATACGTAAATAATGTTTACAGCATGATACGTAAATAATGTTTAAAGTTGTGTACAGCATGGTAAGTGTAAAAGTATTGTATAGCATGATACGCAGATGTTGTTTAGTATCCCGTACAGCAGAATAAGGGTTAAAGTATTGTATAACATGATACGTCGATGTTGTTTAGTGTCCTGTACAGCAGAATAAGGGTTAAGGTATTGTATAACATGATACGTCGATGTTGTTTAATGTCCCGTACAGCAGGTTAACGGTTAAAGTATTGTATAACATAATACGTCGATGTTGTGTAGTGTCCCTTACAGCAGGTTAATGGTTAAAGTATTGTAAAACAACATACGTCGATGTTATTTAGTGTTCCGTAAATCAGAATAAGGGTTAAAGTATTGTATAACATGATACGTCGATGTTGTTTAGTGTCCCGTACAGCAGAATAAGGGTTAAAGTATTGTAAAACATGGTACTTCGATGTTGTTTAGTGTCCCGTACAGCAGGATAAGGGTTCACGTATTGAATGACATGATACGTAAATAATGTTTACAGCATGATACGTAAATAATGTTTAAAGTTGTGTACAGCATGGTAAGTGTAAAAGTATTGTATAGCATGATACGCAGATGTTGTTTAGTATCCCGTACAGCAGAATAAGGGTTAAAGTATTGTAAAACATGATACGTCGATGTTGTTTAGTGTCCCGTACAGCAGAATAAGGGTTAAAGTATTGTATAACATGATACGTCGATGTTGTTTAGTGTCCCGTACAGCAGGTTAACGGTTAAAAGATTGTATAACATAATACGTCGATGTTGTTTAGTGTCCCGTACAGCAGGATAAGGGTTAAAGTATTGTAAAACATGATACGTCGATGTTGTTTAGTGTCCCGTACAGCAGGATAAGGGTTAAAGTATTGTAAAACATGATACGTCGATGTTGTTTAGTGTCCCGTACAGCAGGATAAGGGTTAAAGTATTGTAAAACATGATACGTCGATGTTGTTTAGTGTCCCGTACAGCAGGATAAGGGATAAAGTATTGTATAACATGATACGTCGGTGTTGTTTAGTGTCCCGTAAATCAGAATAAGGGTTAAAGTATTGTATAACATAATACGTCGGTGTTGTTTAGTGTCCCGTAAATCAGAATAAGGGTTAAAGTATTGTATAACATGATACGTCGATGTTGTTTAGTGTCCCGTACAGCAGAATAAGGGTTAAGGTATTGTATAACATGATACGTCGATGTTGTTTAGTGTCCCGTACAGCAGGTTAACGGTTAAAGTATTGTATAACATAATACGTCGATGTTGTGTAGTGTCCCTTACAGCAGGTTAATGGTTAAAGTATTGTAAAACAACATACGTCGATGTTGTTTAGTGTCCCGTAAATCAGAATAAGGGTTAAAGTATAGTATAACATGATACGTCGATGTTGTTTAGTGACCCGTACAGCCGGATAAGGGTTAAAGTATTGTAAAACATGTAACGCCGATGTTGTTTAGTGTCCCGTACAGCAGGATAAGGGTTCACGTATTGAATGACATGATACGTAAATAATGTTTACAGCATGATACGTACATAATGTTTAAAGTTGTGTACAGCATGGTAAGTGTAAAAGTATTGTATAGCATGATACGCAGATGTTGTTTAGTATCCCGTACAGCAGAATAAGGGTTAAAGTATTGTATAACATGATACGTCGATGTTGTTTAGTGTCCTGTACAGCAGAATAAGTGTTAACGTATTGTATAACATGATACGTCGATGTTGTTTAGTGTTCCGTACAGCAGAATAAGGGTTAAAGTATTGTATAACATGATACGTCGATGTTGTTTAGTGACCCGTACAGCCGGATAAGGGTTAAAGTATTGTAAAACATGTAACGCCGATGTTGTTTAGTGTCCCGTACAGCAGGATAAGGGTTCACGTATTGAATGACATGATACGCAAATCATGTTTACAGCATGATACGTAAATAATGTTTAAAGTTGTGTACAGCATGGTAAGTGTAAAAGTATTGTATAGCATGATACGCAGATGTTGTTTAGTGTCTCGTACAGCAGGTTAACGGTTAAAGTATTGTATAACATAATACGTCGATGTTGTTTAGTGACCCGTACAGCCGGATAAGGGTTAAACTATTGTAAAACAACATACGTCGGTGTTGTTTAGTGTCCCGTAAATCAGAATAAGGGTTAAAGTATTGTATAACATGATACGTCGATGTTGTTTAGTGTCCTGTACAGCAGAATAAGGGTTAAGGTATTGTATAACATGATACGTCGATGTTGTTTAATGTCCCGTACAGCAGGTTAACGGTTAAAGTATTGTATAACATAATACGTCGATGTTGTGTAGTGTCCCTTACAGCAGGTTAATGGTTAAAGTATTGTAAAACAACATACGTCGATGTTGTTTAGTGTTCCGTAAATCAGAATAAGGGTTAAAGTATTGTATAACATGATACGTCGATGTTGTTTAGTGTCCCGTACAGCAGAATAAGGGTTAAAGTATTGTAAAACATGGTACTATGATGTTGTTTAGTGTCCCGTACAGCAGGATAAGGGTTCACGTATTGAATGACATGATACGTAAATAATGTTTACAGCATGATACGTAAATAATGTTTAAAGTTGTGTACAGCATGGTAAGTGTAAAAGCATTGTATAGCATGATACGCAGATGTTGTTTAGTATCCCGTACAGCAGAATAAGGGTTAAAGTATTGTAAAACATGATACGTCGATGTTGTTTAGTGTCCCGTACAGCAGAATAAGGGTTAAAGTATTGTATAACATGATACGTCGATGTTGTTTAGTGTCCCGTACAGCAGGTTAACGGTTAAAAGATTGTATAACATAATACGTCGATGTTGTTTAGTGTCCCGTACAGCAGGATAAGGGTTAAAGTATTGTAAAACATGATACGTCGATGTTGTTTAGTGTCCCGTACAGCAGGATAAGGGTTAAAGTATTGTAAAACATGATACGTCGATGTTGTTTAGTGTCCCGTACAGCAGGATAAGGGTTAAAGTATTGTAAAACATGATACGTCGATGTTGTGTAGTGTCCCTTACAGCAGGTTAATGGTTAAAGTATTGTAAAACAACATACGTCGATGTTGTTTAGTGTCCCGTAAATCAGAATAAGGGTTAAAGTATTGTATAACATGATACGTCGATGTTGTTTAGTGTCCCGTACAGCAGAATAAGGGTTAAAGTATTGTAAAACAGGATACGTCGATGTTGTTTAGTGACCCGGACAGCCGGATAAGGGTTAAAGTATTGTAAAACATGTAACGCCGATGTTGTTTAGTGTCCCGTACAGCAGGATAAGGGTTCACGTATTGAATGACATGATACGTAAATAATGTTTACAGCATGATACGTAAATAATGTTTACAGCATGATACGTAAATAATGTTTACAGCATGATACGTAAATAATGTTTAAAGTTGTGTACAGCATGGTAAGTGTAAAAGTATCGTATAGCATGATACGCAGATGTTGTTTAGTATCCCGTACAGCAGAATAAGGGTTAAAGTATTGTATAACATGATACGTCGATGTTGTTTAGTGTCCTGTACAGCAGAATAAGGGTTAACGTATTGTATAACATGATACGTCAATGTTGTTTAGTGTCCCGTACAGCAGGTAAACGGTTAAAGTATTGTATAACATGATACGTCGATGTTGTTTAGTGTCCTGTACAGCAGAATAAGGGTTAACGTATTGTATAACATGATACGTCGATGTTGTTTAGTGTCCCGTACAGCAGGTTAACGGTTAAAGTATTGTATAACATAATACGTCGTTGTTGTGTAGTGTCCCTTACAGCAGGTTAATGGTTAAAGTATTGTAAAACAACATACGTCGGTGTTGTTTAGTGTCCCGTAAATCAGAATAAGGGTTAAAGTATAGTATAACATGATACGTCGATGTTGTTTAGTGTCCCGTACAGCAGAATAAGGGTTAAAGCATTGTAAAACATGATACGTCGATGTTGTTTAGTGACCCGTACAGCCGGATAAGGGTTAAAGTATCGTAAAACATGTAACGCCGATGTTGTTTAGTGTCCCGTACAGCAGGATAAGGGTTCACGTATTGAATGACATGATACGTAAATAATGATTACAGCATGATACGTAAATAATGTTTAAATATGTGTACAGCATGGTAAGTGTAAAAGTATCGTATAGCATGATACGCAGATGTTGTTTAGTATCCCGTACAGCAGAATAAGGGTTAAAGTATGGTATAACATGATACGTCGATGTTGTTTAGTGTCCTGTACAGCATAATAAGGGTTAAAGTATTGTATAACATGATACGTCGATGTTGTTTAGTATCCCGTACAGCAGAATAAGGGTTAAAGTATTGTATAACATGTAACGTCGATGTTGTTTAGTATCCCGTACAGCAGAATAAGGGTTAAAGTATTGTATAACATGTAACGTCGATGTTGTTTAGTATCCCGTACAGCAGAATAAGGGTTAAAGTATTGTATAACATGATACGTCGATGTTGTTTAGTGTCCCGTACAGCAGAATAAGGGTTAAAGTATTGTATAACATGTAACGTCGATGTTGTTTAGTATCCCGTACAGCAGATTAGGGTTAAAGTATTGTATAACATGTAACGTCGATGTTGTTTAGTATCCCGTACAGCAGAATAAGGGTTAAAGTATTGTATAACATGATACGTCGATGTTGTTTAGTGTCCCGTACAGCAGAATAAGGGTTAAAGTATTGTATAACATGTAACGTCGATGTTGTTTAGTATCCCGTACAGCAGAATAAGGGTTAAAGTATTGTATAACATGTAACGTCGATGTTGTTTAGTATCCCGTACAGCAGAATAAGGGTTAAAGTATTGTATAACATGATACGTCGATGTTGTTTAGTGTCCTGTACAGCAGGATAAGTGTTAAAGTAGTGTATAACATGTAACGTCGATGTTGTTTAGTATCCCGTACAGCAGAATAAGGGTTAAAGTATTGTATAACATGTAACGTCGATGATGTTTAACGTCCTGTATAGCAAATTCAAACTCAGGGTTAAAGTATTGTATAACGTCGCGTTAACAGGTTAAGGGTTAAAGTACGTCGCGTTAACAGGTTAAGGGTTAAAGTATTGTATAACGTCGCTTCAACAGGATAAGGGTTAAAGTATTGTATAATATCGCTTCAACAGGATAAGGGTTAAAGTATTGTATAACGTCGCGTTAACAGGTTAAGGGTTGAAGTATTGTATAACTTCGCGTTAACAGAATAAGGGTTAAAGTATTGTATAACGTCGCGTTAACAGGTTAAGGGTTAAAGTATTGTATAACGTCGCGTTAACAGGATAAGGGTTAAAGTACTGTATAACATCGCGTTAACAGGTTAAGGGTTAAAGTACTGTATAACGTCGCGTTAACAGGTTAAGGGTTAAAGTATTGTATAACGTCGCGTTAACAGAATAAGGGTTAAAGTATTGTATAACGTCGCTTCACCAGGATAAGGGTTAAAGTATTGTATAACATCGCGTCAACAGGATAAGGGTTAAAGTATTGTATAACGTCGCGTTAACAGAATAAGGGTTAAAGTATTGTATAACGTCGCTTCACCAGGATAAGGGTTAAAGTACAGTATAATGTCGCGTTAACAGGTTAAGTGTTAAAGTATTGTATAACGTCGCGTCAACAGGATAAGGGTTAAAGTATTGTATAACGTCGCTTCAACAGGATAAGGGTTAAAGTACAGTATAATGTCGCATTAACAGGTTAAGTGTTAAAGTATTGTATAACGTCGCGTCAATAGGATAAGGGTTAAAGTACTGTATAACATCGCGTCAACAGGATAAGGGTTAAAGTATTTTATAACGTCGCGCGTCAACATGATAAGGGTTAAAGTACGTCGCGTTAACAGGTTAAGGGTTAAAGTATTGTATAACGTCGCGTTAACAGGTTAAGTGTTAAAGTATTGTATAACTTCGCGTTAACAGGATAAGGGTTAAAGTACTGTATAACGTCGCGTTAACAGGTTAAGTGTTAAAGTATTGTATAACGTCGCGTTAACAGGATAAGGGTTAAAGTACTGTATAACGTCGCGTTAACAGGTTAAGTGTTAAAGTATTGTATAACGTCGCGTTAACAGGATAAGGGTTAAAGTACTGTATAACGTCGCGTTAACAGGTTAAGTGTTAAAGTATTGTATAACGTCGCATTAACAGGTTAAGGGTTAAATTACTGTATAACGTCGCGTCAACAGGATAAGGATTAAAGTATTGTATAACGTCGCGTTAACAGGTTAAGGGTTAAAGTACTGTATAACGTCGCGTTAACAGGTTACGGGTTAAAGTATTGTATAACGTCGCGTCAACAGGATAAGGGTTAAAGTACTGTATAACGTCGCGTTAACAGGATAAGGGTTAAAGTATTGTCTAAAATGATACGCAGATGTTGTTTATGAATAGCAAACAGCCATTTTCGAGTGTATTAGTTTATTATGTATACTATTCATTTCCACAAAACAATATTTTTTTCTGTTTAAAGCTGTTCTCATAAATAATTACATAATAAATTACCATTTCAACCATGGCTCCTTACTAATGCAGAGCGATAGTAATTAAAGAAAAGCCTCATAAGATGAATAAGGTTAATAATTCAAATACAGTTAAAAAAAACGTGATTCCTTTTTGGTTACTGAAAACGCCGTTAAACTCAGTCAATCAATTAATCTAATCATGACTTCTGTTTGTCAGCTAATTCTATTTCAGTTGCACAGTTCCTAATCTGTTATTCAGATACTTTGAATATTGACGAAGATAAAAATAAAATTTAAAAACTATTTACGACATAAAGGGTTAAGTTATGTTCACTTTACCGCAATGGGGCATGTTTGGACTTATCTGCAGCAGACGATATTTGAAAACATCTTTGGTAATAACGAAATTAATTGGTATTTGTAGTGACTCTTTCCAATAGTTTAAAAGTCGGTAGATAATGTGTCAATATTTCAAATAATAATGGAATTGTTTCCATATTAGAGTGTAACCGTTTTACAACATTGACTCTCAACATAATTTATTGGGCTTGTTCTTTAATTCCGGTTCTATCTAAAGAAACAATTCAGAAAGAAAACACCTGCCCGTAGGCGTACTGTACTGTAGATCTAGATAATTTAAAACCGACATCAACAAGTCACTCCTTTACCCTTTTTTGGATGAATCACACACTAGTCCTTTAAATCGTACATTACGGGTGCTTTGTTAATAATACGCGCATTGTTACTCACCAGAACTTAGAGTGATCGAACAAGTTCTTCAATTGGAATCTACATTTAAGAGAATATGTTCAACAAAATGTCCGCCCCTTGTTTATATTGGTTACCAGTTTATTATTGTAAACCTCCTTGTGTGTACAACGACAGATAACTGTAAGTGACACATTATTTTACATGAGCGTTGTGTCCCTTTGAATAGTAACTAGAAGAAATATATCGTCATAATTATTTAGCATGTCAGGGCGAATGGAACCCCGTTTACAGGTCCATAAGTCGAGAAGAGGTTAATAGAGGTTATTGACTGAACGCGCCTCTACAGACAGCATGTTCTAGAAGATGTTGCTTGAAGATGGGCCTGATGTCAGGAAAACCAACAAACATGCTGCCTATAGGGCGCCTTGGGTCAGGAAACAATATCGATGGCTACATGCAAAACGGTTGTAACTACAAATTGTTACAATATGTAGTTACAGCCGTTTTGCATGAAGCCAACAATATGGTCATTCCATCAATCCATCATGATGGTTCGGGTGAACAGGGAGTTATACTCCGATCCACTTGGTAAGTATAACGGCTTCATAGTAACAAGGCTAGCATGAATTACTTTCCAGACACACTTGGTAAGTATAACGGCCTCATAGTAACAAGGCTAGCATAAATTACTTTCCAGACACATTTGGTAAGTATAACGGCCTCATAGTAACAAGGCTAGCATAAATTACTTTGCAGACACATTTGGTAAGTATAACGGCCTCAAGTAACAAAGCTAGCATAAATTACTTTCAAGACACATTTGGTAAGTATAACGGCCTCATAGTAACACGGCTAGCAATAATTACTTTCTAGACACATTTGGTAAATATAACGGCCTCGTAGTAACAAGGCTAGCATAAATTACTTTCCAGACACATTGGTAAGTATAACGGCATCATAGTAACACGGCTAGCATAAATAACTTTCCAGACACATTGGTAAGTATAACGGCTTCATAGTAACAAGGCTAGCATAAATTACTTTCCAGACACATTTGGTAAGTATAACGGCCTCATAGTAACACGGCTAGCATAAATTACTTTCCAGACACATTTGGTAAGTATAACGGCCTCATAGTAACAAGGCTAGCATAACCTACTTTCCAGACACATTTGGTAAGTATAACGGCCTCATAGTAACAAGGCTAGCATAAATTACTTTCCAGACACACTTGGTAAATATAACGGCCTCATAGTAACAAGGCTAGCATAAATTACTTTCCAGACACATTTGGTAAGTATAACGGCCTCATAGTAACAAGGCTAGCATAAATTACTTTCCAGACACATTTGGTAAGTATAACGGCCTCATAGTAACACGGCTAGCATAAATTACTTTCCAGACACATTTGGTAAGTAGAATGGCCTCATAGTAACACGGCTAGCATAAATTACTTTCCAGACTCATTTGGTAAGTATAACGGCCTCATAGTAACAAGGCTAGCATAAATTACTTTCCAGACACATTTGGTAAGTATAACGACCTCATAGTAACAAGGCTAGCATAAATTACTTTCCAGACACATTTGGTAAGTATAACGGCCTCATAGTAACAAGGCTAGCATAAATTACTTTCCAGACACACTTGGTAAGTATAACGGCCTCATAGTAACAAGGCTAGCATCAATTATTTTCCAGACACATTTGGTAAGTATAACGGCCTCATAGTAACATGGCTCACATAACAGTCTGCAGCAAGTCTATCAGGGACTCTTTTGTCTTCGTAAATAAGACAAAAAAGTATAAATGCGAGTAAAAATAAAGAAACTGCAAATACTTAAAACATCGGATAATTAATTTCATTTTAGATGTGTCATAACTAAGTGTTTTTAAACAAACACAATTGTTATATGTTCAAGACATTTAATTTTTTTCTTTTTCTAATAATAACTCGTCCTCCCATGTCATTTCCAAAAACCTATTAAAAAAATAAGTCGCGGGCTTCTGCCCGGCGACTAATAAATAACGTGGAATATTTGTGGCTAATGATATTAATGATTTAATTGTTTTATTTTTGCCGATGATGTATTTTGATTTGCCGAAAATGCTGTTAAATTACAAAGGAGAAACATTCAGTAGTTAAGTAGATCTCGAAATTAATATCAATAAATGTAAAATTGTTGTTTTTAGTAATGGAGGAGTCTTGAAAAAGTCCGAAAAATGGTTCTATAAAAGAAAAGAAATTGAAATTGTTTCAAGTTATATATATTTAGGCGTTTATTTCATTAGCAAGTAATCATGGTCTAAAACTCATAATATGTTATCGTTACAAGCTAGAAAGGCAATGTTTTACATTTTGAAACTACGAACTCATTTTAGATGCATTGAAATGAAAGACGTGTTGACATATTCGATGCATCTGTCAAAACCCATACTGTGCTACTTTTCACAGATTTGGGGATACCAATACATTGAAAACTTGAAAAAGTACACAATCAGTTTGTAAAAAGAAATGTTGCCGTTCTACAAATACTTGTGATTCCCTTGCATTAGGTCAATGCGGTAGAATGCCATTGTGCAGGATACAGATAAATAGCTTTTTTTGCCTTAAAAAAGTCAAAAAAAAAAAGTCAAAAAAGGCAATTATTTTTAAAATGATGAGTACTCAAAAGCAAATTAAAAGTAAATATTAAAAGCAATTGTTTATATTTATGTTACTTAAATAATTTACATGTAATCAAACAAGATCCGAATGTAATAAAAAGTATCTATGGCTGGCTGTGAATTTACTAAGCATAGATACACACTGTGCATACAGATTAAAGCAAAACTAAACTTAAAAAGTGTCTGGATGAATGCGGGATCCCCCAAATATATAGATTTGCCAACAATTAGAAGCATTAGTTAAATAACATTGATCTATTGTGAAAAGGGAGATTTTGCTCATTGTATCTCCCTTTGCCACGATGATTTCAAGTCGAAGAAAAAATCAATTTCTAAAACATGATGGAGTAAATTAATTACTGTTACTTAAATTTAAAAACAAATGCAATTGTCTGAAAAACAATTAATGGGGTAAATACCCAATTCACTAAAAATGTTATCTGTAGGCCTGATTGTGTATTACATACATGTATGCCAAACTGCATTAAGTACTGGTTAAATAGTGTTCGTATGATTAACAAAAGATACCCCAAAACAATGGTATTTCATGTTATTTTAACTTGAATAATCTGGACGTTGTACATGGGCTACATTTATAAAAGATAATATATTTATTTAGATGTCGATTCGGACATATTTGCATATTTCATGATGTTGGTAATGACAAAGAATATCTAAAAGTGTGTATGCAAAGAATAACGGATGTTTTCACACAAAAATGCATAGTTATATAAACGAAACCCCAAAAGCATTACATTATAAACACTTCAAATCTCTGTTAACACCCGAATCTATCTCAACACTAATCTTTCCTAATCATGATAGATGAACCCTTTCCGTGATACTATAGTAATCGAATAATGAAAATATTGTGGAAACGGAGCAATTGCTCACAATATCATTTTTGTCAATTTACCTTGTACGGTACCGTTTCAAATCGCATATGCGGTTTTTATGTGATAACAAATACATTACAAATACCATAACACGTTAACCTTTTTTGGTCAGACTTATACCTTGTGATCAGGTGAACGGCGAAATACTAGGAACATAGCTCTAGTCTGCTTATTTTAGTGTTATCTCCATTCTTCCTTTTTTAGTTCACTCATTGTCTCCATTATTTCCATTGTATCCATTTTAAACGTGGTGTTTAGGTTACTTTATATGACCTGCAGTGTGCATTGCAAAATTAACATAACTAAGGCATGCTGTTTTTGGACTGTATACTGTTTTGTCCTAACATGTTTTCACTTATTAAATGGCTTTCGCCTGAAACACAATCCGTAAAATGCTTTTGTTCGGTAATGAGTACTCCCCCAAGCTTTGCACTTTGTCCGGAGCGATTGACTGTCAGTGCGACATTTTGTTCATCTATCCGTCCGTCTGTCCATCAGGGTTTGCATGAATGGGTCAAAATGTTGTTTCTGTTTGGAAAATTCATTTCAAAGTGGTCACACTTATACATTGGGATGAGGAGACCGATACAATATTTCAAACAAAAATCTGATCTGGTTTTTTAGGTGTAAATTCCATCATTTCATATTTTTTTCTTCGGCAATTTGCTCAATAAAGTTTCAATGTATCAATTTCAGACTTGGCGTACAGAAGCGTATGACCTACAGATGTGCAGCGCATATGAAACATACTTCTAGCATGCTTTCGATTGTCCAATGTATACAGTGTGTGAATCTTTAGTGTTCACTGAACTGGAAGTATTATACTTGTTTGTCAATCTGTTGTCTTTCGTGTTTATACAAGAAAAAGGAATCCGCTGTGGTCGAGTGGTAAGCGTCGTGGATGTGAAAACGGGTGTCCCGGGTTCGATCCCCAGTCGCGGCACTACGGTTATGTTGGAGTGCCCATGGGCAAGGCACACTATCTAGCCTAGTACTGGTTTATTTACCCAGGGATCATGAATTAGTGAACTGTCGCCGTGATATAATTGAAATAATGTTGAAATTGGCGTAAAACACTAATTAAAAAAAATATACTCGAAAAGCGTCAAACTTTGATAAATTAGGTAGATCTATTGGCTATTAGCAGGCAATCTGTGTTGTTTCAAACATTTTTGGTTTGGTTTGTTTAAAGGTCGATGATACATTGTTTCAACAATGTTTGTCTATGAACTATGCCTTATCTTTTCACCTTACATATGCCCCTATACCATGTTTGCCTTCAGCGCTTTGATTTTGGTTTGGTTCTCGTCTTTTGTGTCATTCCTTCGCAAACCAGATCGGGAGGGTCTAAAATGCGGACGCGATCTGCGGACAAATGCAATATAGAGTAAACTGCGGACAAATGCAATATAGAGTAAACTGCGGACAAATGCAGTATAGAGGGAAACCTAAATATAGAGGTAAAATGCGGACGCTATAATATGTATTTGTATATTGTAGGAACAAATTGTTTGTTGAGTGCAATTATTATAGTGACAAGTTTTATTTCTTTAAATGAATTGAACAATAATTGACAGTTTGGTACTCCAATTGTCGGCCCTTTTTAGATTTTGTTCATTAAAACTTTTTTTATTTTTTCGTTTTTAATGTTATGGTAGAAAAACATTTGTCCGCAGTTTACTCTATACTGCATTTGTCCGCAGTTTACTCTATACTGCATTTGTCCGCTGTTTACTCTATACTGCATTTGTCCGCAGTTTACTCTATACTGCATTTGTCCGCAGTTTACTCTATACTGCATTTGTCCGCAGTTTACTCTATATGGCATTTGTCCGCAGTTTACTCCACATTATATATTGCCATGGGTTCTAGTTATTGTTTGGTCTCTTCGTTTTCGACTTTGTAACTTTCAACATTTTTCCATGTGCCATACTACGAGGTAAATTATCCATGCAACATTCTATTCTCTAGAGTACTTGGAAGGGGGCAGAAAAAATAATTAACAAATAAACAATAAATATATATACAACACTTTTAATCTTAATATTTTTTTCTAGTAATTATATATATATATATACCACAATAATACTTATCTATAACAAATGAGGTAGATGTAACATGAAAACATTGTGGGAAAAGGAGAATTTGTTAAGGCTGTTATAAGTAAATGTTGCCAACTTAATCACATATTATATCATTGTAATAGCTAAATAATTAACAAAAGTTGCAATTAAAGTCTGCATCTATTGTTGAAATATCTACAGGTGCATTAACACAAGATTTGTGATACCAATTTGTGCATTTATCACATTGTACCATGACGGTATCGACACATCCCGGCAAGTTACAAATACAATAATTTTCAATTTCTATTTCTAGTGGTTTGACTTTTCTTCTATGGCTTAATGTTTTTGTAGTTTGCGGGAATTCCGATATTTCTTGTTTTTGAAAACATTCGAGTAAATGGCTTCTCATTTTATTACAGTCAAAAATTAAATCACCCGCAGTTGGTAGTTGACTTCATACGCATCGTTATTCCAGCGACGAAGAAACATATCTTCTCTATTCTTGCCTTCAAAAATGTTCTGAACTCGTGGTAAAATGGTCGAAACTAGCACAGTAGCACTGGGAGATGTACTGTGAATATCATTACATAAGTTGAGTATTTCGGCTACTATCATCTTTGGAGGCTTCGTGCTTATGTCATTTGCTCCCACGACTACAGCAATAATCTGTAAAGCAATAAACTGTATAATAATTTCTGTATATGATAGGTTTATTGGGAAATGGTGTTACATTTATAATTATATGACACTCGTACACAATGGTAATTAACAGTGTATGGTCACACATCCTTAATGGATTTTGCTGGCTTAAACACACTTTAGAGGAAACTGCGGACGGTATAGAATATAGAGTAAACTGCGGACAAACGCAATATATCTAGTAAACTGCGGACAAATGCAGTATAGAGGAAAACTGCGGACGCTATAGAATATAATATAGAATATAGAGTAAAATGCGGACGGCAAATAAGTATTTTACTCCATATTCTATGCCGTCCGCAGTTTTCCTCTATAGTAAAATGCGGACGGCAAATAAGTATTTTACTCCATATGCTATGCCGTCCGCAGTTTTCCTCTATAGTAAAATGCGGACGGCAAATAAGTATTGGTTTTATACTGCAGACAATATATAATGTAGAGTAAACTGCGGACAAATGCAATATAGAGTAAACTGCGGACAAATGCAGTATAGAGTAAAATGCGGACGGCAAATAGGTATTGGTTTTATACTGCAGACGTATAGAGTAAAATACGGATGGCATAGGTATTGGTTTTATAGAGTAAACTGCGGACAAATGCAATATAGAGTAAACTGCGGACAAATGCAATATAGAGTAAACTGCGGACAAATGCAGTATAGAGTAAAATGCGGACGGCAAATAAGTATTTTACTCTATATTCTATGCCGTCCGCAGTTTTCCTCTATAGTAAAATGCGGACGGCAAATAAATATTGGTTTTATACTGCAGACAATATATAATGTAGAGTAAACTGCGGACAAATGCAATATAGAGTAAACTGCGGACAAATGCAGTATAGAGGAAAACTGCGGACGCTATAGAATATAATATAGAGTAAAATGCGGACGGTAAATAAGTATTTTACTCTATATTCTATGCCGTCCGCAGTTTTCCTCTATAGTAAAATGCGGACGGCAAATAAGTATTGGTTTTATACTGCAGACAATATATAATGTAGAGTAAACTGCGGACAAATGCAATTTAGATTAAACTGCGGACAAATGCAGTATAGAGTAAACTGCGGACGGCAAATAAGTATTGGTTTTATACTGCAGACAATATATAATGTAGAGTAAACTGCGGACAAATGCAGTATATAGTAAACTGCGGACGGCAAATAAGTATTGGTTTATACTGCAGACAATATATAATGTAGAGTAAACTGCGGACAAATGCAATATAGAGTAAACTGCGGACAAATGCAGTATAGAGTAAACTGCGGACGGCAAATAAGTATTGGTTTTATACTGCAGACAATATATAATGTAGAGTAAACTGCGGACAAATGCAGTATATAGTAAACTGCGGACGGCAAATAAGTATTGGTTTTATACTGCAGACAATATATAATGTAGAGTAAACTGCGGACAAATGCAATATAGAGTAAACTGCGGACAAATGCAGTATAGAGTAAACTGCGGACGGCAAATAGGTATTGGTTTTATACTGCAGACGTATAGAGTAAAATACGGATGGCATAGGTATTGGTTTTATAGAGTAAATTGCGGACAAATGTAATAAAGAGTAAACTGCGGACAAATGCAATATAGAGTAAAATGCGGACGCTATAGAATATAGAGGAAATATCGTACAAAATAGATTATGAAATATTAACTAAAAAAGTTCAACGTTCCATATCCAGGATAAGAAAACACAGAAAAATTTGCCTTATCCAAATAGTCAGATAGGTATTTCACTTGACTATGACCTATAACTAGAGCCATCTTTGTACAATTAGCACACACAGACAAAGATACAATTAGAGCTTCACTGAATTCACAAACTTAAATTACTACAACGACAGTGTAATAATCAGTTTCTTTTAAATGTCTTTTTATTTAATTTCACAAGTAAGTATTATTCTATTACAGTCCAATATTATCGTATCTCACAAGCTATATAGAACTAGTACATGTAGGTTATACTGTGAATATTGTAATGGATGTAATTGTACACGTTCAGATGAAACTGGAAAATCATTTTGATAGACAATTATGTTGAAGCAGCCAATCAGACATTGTTTGCCAATCTGTTAATTGGCACAATTAAAATGTTTTTCTACAATAACATTAAAAACGAAAGAAATGTGTTAATGAACAAGATCAAAAAAGGGCCGACAATTGAAGTATCAAACTGTCAATTAGTGTTCAATTAATTTAAAGACTCATCATTATAATAATTGCACTCAACAAACAATTTGTTCCTACCATATACAAATACATATTATAGCGTCCGCATTTTACCGGGTCCGCATTTTACCTCTATATTTAGGTTTCCCTCTATACTGCATTCGTCCGCAGTTTACTCTATATTGCATTTGTCCGCAGTTTACTCTATATTGCATTTGTCCGCAGATCGCGTCCGCATTTTAGACCCTCCCAACCAGATCGGTAACCAGAAGCGCGGAAAGATATTTGTTCTTTTTGAGGTTCAAATCTGTGTATTGTCTTACAAAGATCACATAACAGAAGTCATAATGAAAGCTTCAAAGACACTTTATTTACGGGTAATTATGGCATGCCGTAATTATTTATAATTATTATCATGGAAATAGAATTTTAATTACAGATGTTGTTCAACCCAAGAATATTCTTTCGCACCACAGATGTTTCGTAGCTGGTCATGTTAGTCACACGAAACGCCCAAATACACCTTCAGCACGCGATGTATATTAAAAAATATGCGAAAATATGTATTCAATGACAGATAAGATGACATAAATACATCATAACAGCATTATTATGATTTAAAACAAACTGTTGATGGTACAGTATCATCAGACCTAACAGGGACATAGATAAGAGGGCTGCCAGAAGAACCGACCCCACGTGAAAGCGACCCCACTTTTACTCAGAATAAGCGACCCCAGTTTTATTCTACCCCGTTATCGGTTTTAACAGGTGTGAATGGATCGGTTTTAGGTGTGAATGGAGGGTTTAAGTGTTTAAGTGTAATAAACAGTCATGAATATGGAATAATACAACAGTGACACATTCTGTTAAACCTTGGAAAAAACAAAACAATTATTAAATTAATGATGCATAGTAAACAATCGAGTAAAAAAACAATATTGACTTTGAAAACAAAAATGGAAAAAAACAAAACAATTATTAAATTAATGCTGCATAGTAAACAATCGAGTAATAGAACAATAGTGACTTTGAAAACATTTTGTTATAAATCGAAATTAAATTAAAGTTGCATAGTAAACAAACGAGTAAAAAACAAATAGTGACTTTGAAAACATAACTGGAAAAAAAAAAAAAAATTATTAAATTAATGCTGCATAGTAAACATATTAAATAAAAGTAATTCAACTCCCGTAGATATGATACTACTAGATATCTCCTATCTTTTTGAGGAAATCTTCACATACGATCTCGTGGTCGTCATATTCGTCCCACAGCTTGAAGATTGCAACGTCCATGGCGCGGTAGGCTGGTCTTCTCCGACGTCCGACCCCATAATCCATCACCAGATGCATGTTAATATTGACCAGTTTTGCCTCTTTCAGGAGTAGATTGACCAAAACGTACATAGGTAGAGCCCCCCGTCCGGCCTTCGCATTCAAACGTCTGTGCCATCCTGATAATATAAACAAAAATATCCATTTGTAGCAATATACCTTTATTACATTCTGTGCAGACTTTACAAACGCAACCTATAAACCACATATCACAATATGTCATTGAATTGTCCCACAGTTTGTATTAAATCTGTCATTAAATCAAAATTTCTCCTTAATAAGCGAATAATTTCTTGCATTGGTATGTTTTATCATTCATTGTATATATATATTTCAGAATTATATACCTTCGGTGTCGTTGTTCGTTCTTACTGTTTGTCTATAAACGGACCACTCTTCTGGCGACCAAACAGTACTGTCCATCCACTGGTCCTGAACGTATCTAAAGAGTTCTCTGAGGGGCTCGGAATTGTCGTCTACTTTCTCCTTTAGTTTTTGGAAGGCTCTCTGTATGTCTCTCGCTGGCAGGAATGGGATGGCCAGCAACTTCCTGATGTGATGGTGGACCCCTTCTCTACGCTTATACGTTGTCTGGAGACCCACGTTCTGCACACGCCGCTGTACAGCTTGGGCCCAGTGAAACCCACACCCATGCAGACTGGAAGTCGGGTACACTTCCCGAAGTGCCTGCCACAAACCTAACAAACATTTAAAAATTACATTAAGATTCATGAATAAATCACTTTGTCGGGAATTAATCCATACTATTTTTTTGAAAACATAAAAAATATCATCCTTTTTCACTTTATTTTTCCTTTTATTTGAACGACAATCAATGTAAATCCAGCTAGTAATTAGACTTAATTTAAGTAATTATTCATAATACCTGACTCAAAGTCCATCGTAAAGGATTCAACTACTGGCGTCTCATCAAGGATGGTGTTCAACTCCTGTAGGACCTTTAAAGTTATAAAGTAAAAAAAAATATTAAACAGCATTATCGGTTTATTTCATATTCTACGTATATGTAATTATTATTATACCCATTTTGAAGTCATTGTGATTGGATGAATCTATTTTAATGTTAAATTGTTTCGACCTAGTCCTGCTTCCGACATCAACACAAACAAGAGAGGAATCTATGATAATGTTTACTTACTGCGACATAGTCCTGCTTCCGTCGACGCGACATCAACACAAACAAGAGTGGAACCTGCTTCATATCCTCCCCCTGTCTTATAAATGCATGAACTGACCAAAGCTGGGTGAATGGTTTCTTCACGACTCTGAATGTACCGTCCAGGTACCACTTGCTTGATCTCTGAAGTAGTTGAAGCTGTTCTGTCGTCGCAAACATCAGGTGAATGATTTTTATAATATGTGTTATACAATCGTAATAGTGGACCCTTCATGTTTGAGATATATTTCTCGTATATAATGAACACTTTAAGGATACTTACATCACGTTTGAGTATCACCCGTTTCTTCATGAGTGAGAAAAGGAGATATGTCCTCTATCAAACACTATTATAACCATAATTTGAAATCTTCGTGGCAAAGAAACTTGAAAAACATTGTAAGAAAGGTGGACATGTGTACATATATGGTGTATACTTTGAAAGCATGATATTGGCATATCATATTGGATAATTTAGTAACATTGTGAGAAAAGAAGATATGTCCTCGGCATACTTTGAAATGGAAAACCATAATTTGAAATCTTCGTGGCAAACAAACTTGAGAAAACATTGTGAGAAAGGTGGACATGTGTACATATATGGTGAGAAAAGGGGGATTTTTAAAGGATAGGTAGGCCGCATAATTTGAAAATATCTTAGAAGGCAAAGAAGGAGAAATGTCCTCTATCAAACATACTTTGAAATGGAAAACCATAATTTGAAATCTTCGTGGCAAACAAACTTGAGAAAACATTGTGAGAAAGGTGGACATGTGTACATATATGGTGAGAAAAGGGGGATTTTTAAAGGATAGGTAGGCCGCATAATTTGAAAACATCTTAGAAGGCAAAGAAGGAGAAATGTCCTCTTTCAAACATACTTTGAAATGGAAAACCATAATTTGAAATCTTCGTGGCAAACAAACTTGAGAAAACATTGTGAGAAAGGTGGACATGTGTACATATATGGTGAGAAAAGGGGGATTTTTAAAGGATAGGTAGGCCGCATAAATTGAAAACATCTTAGAAGGCTAACTAAGAAAACATTGTTAATATTAATATATGGCATAAAATATATTTTGTAATGGTACTTACCGGTATTGCATATTCGATGCTGCCATCTATCACATACATCGCATGTGATGCCATGTTGTAGTGGACGAACGGGGTCAAGACACTCAATACACAAATCAGCCATTTTCACACTCACACAAGTCACAAGTAACAATAAAATCTAATTTATTAAAGTCAAAAGTAACAACAAATTAATCCAAATTATTAAAGTCACAAGTAACAAATAATAAATTTAACAATTCTGAACAGAGTTTCACGAAATTATCATCAAGTTTAATGAATATGTGATAGGCAGTTATACATACACATACATATATATATATATTTTTCAAATTGAGCAATTAAAATAATTATATCATTACAACAGTATCAATAAAACAAACACAATTTACGAAAAACATCAAAAGTAAGTACAAACACACATCTTTTGTGCGTATCAGGTGTTGCTAAGAAAGTTGAACTCATCGTTAAATGCGCTGAAATTAAGCAAGGTTTCATCTTTTAATCTTTTGTGTGTATCAGGTGCTACTAACAAAAATAATTGCTTAATATAAGCTTAATATAATCGCAATCATTAATGTGTTTCTTTAACTTTGTTAGTAGCACCTGAACCTGATTAACACAAACATTGAAAAGATGAAACCTTGTTTAATTTTAGCGCAATTAATGCTAACGTACATTTCTAATAACATACATTTTTATTACAATGTTAACATACATTTCTAATAACATACATTTTTATTACAATGTTAACATACATTTTTATTACAATGTTAAAATACATTCTACATTTTATTCAGAATGTAGTGATCATCATCCATTCACACCTGTTAAAACCGATAATTGGGGTAGAATAAAACTGGGGTCGCTTATTCTGAGTAAAAGTGGGGTCGCTTTCGCGTGGGGTCGGTTCTTCTGGCTACCGATAAGAGGGATAGACAACTCCACCTGTACACCTGTTATCTGGTTAAAATATCACACATAGAAATAAAAATGTCCAAATGTTCACATTTTGTAGCAAAAAAACACTTTGAAGTCACATTTGGCACATGAACAAAACATACATATTCTGAAAGCTTAACATTTCAACTTAAGTTAGAGATACAATGAACAACTGGAATTTCTTTGTATTTTGAACACTGACCTGTTTAACACTTTACCTCATATAGGCTATTTGAAAACATAGTGACAAAAGAAGAAATTGCATAAAAATTGCAATTTCTCCCAATGTTTTCCACTTTCAGTCATAGGTTAATTATCCATTCAATTATAGAGATTTTTTCCTTTTTGACAAAATATGTTTGAAGTCGTCTGCTGCAGAAAGGGTCAAAAGACAGTTTAAGACACAGATATTGGGATTTCTGACTTATATTTCCAAAAATTAATAGACTGACATTTTTCATAAGGATATCATATTATCAAAACCTGTAGTATATTAAAATAGTTTTATCTACTGCAATTTATTTAGAAGAATGTTTAAACTTCCAGAATTTTTATTTTTTATTTTCATATCTTGAATAGTTACTTAGTTTTACTTGCTACAAATGTTGGCACTGGTGATATTTTAGTAAACAGTTTAGCTACCTATCCCTCTTATCTACGTCTCTGGACCTGGTCTCAATATACAGTCAAGTTACCCTTAACGGATCAGTAATGAAACAACGTAGTGCATAAAAGAAACCGTCAATATTTCGGATTATTTTTGTTTATAGTCCATAAGTAAAAAGGAATCCGCTGTGGTCGAGTGGTTAGCGTCGGGGATTTCGAAACCGGGTGTCCCGGGTTCGATCCCCAGTCGCGGCACTACGGTCATGGTGGAGTGCCCTTGGGCAAGGCACATTTTCTAGCCTAGTACTGGTTTGTTTACCCAGGGATAATGAATAATAAAATTTAAATGCGCGCTAAATGACCTTAGCTGTCGATGCTCCGTAAAACAATATACATTCATTCATTCATTCCATAAGTAAAAACATTTTCTTTTAAATTGACAAAGACTTTTTTCAGTTTTAGTGCTGAAACAGCTGTACAGACCGTTGTTTACCATTTCGAGTTATTGATGCATTACCAGATCAATTGTAGCAATAGGGGTCAAGTGACGATCTGATATCAGGGGTGTCATCTCGAGCAACATTTTAGCTGTCAAAACTTCTGCTGTTATTATAATAGTCCTACAAGCTATATTTTATCTAACAGCAGATTTGTATTGATAGGTTTCCGATTTAATCACTAGCATCTTCGGGAATGGCTAAATTGTTCGAACAAAGTTTTGAGAAAACCCCTCAGACTCAGTAATGGAAACAAAATGGCGATCCGCTAATGGTAACTTACCTAGCTATTATATTATCTTCAGTGTAAAACACGCAAAGACAAATGAGAATGAATGGTTACATTTCAATAGGTGTATGTATTTGTGATTCATAAAATGTCAAAATAATTACCTAACACAATTAAGATCGCTCTCTGTTCCTTTGAAAAACACATGTTTTCTTAAAAACAAGGTAGAAACAACTGGGTCATGTAAACACTTGCAGCAGGCGCTCAGATGATATGGATGCATTTGAAGCCTGACATGCAATATTTTTTATTGTCTATTTAAATAATACCATAAAGTACTTATCTGCCAATTTAATTATTTATACACAACAATTTTGTCTAATAAATTAGTTAGCGTGTCTTGATAACTTAAAGTAATCCGCTATTGGTTATGATCCGCTAAGGGTTACTTGACTGTATTGCATGGTTCAAGATGTAGATACAACCATTTTGAATGAAACCATTGAACTGTGTACGACAAACATCGGCTAATCTGTTGCCAACAAATTATATTAAAACTTAACTTTTGGGAGCACCAGTACCATACAAATTCTAGAGAAAGAAGGGACAGAATCTGATGTCCTTACTGTAGAGCCCAAACAAATCTTAAAGGTATCTTACAGGTATACAATGCTGGGCTGGAGAAGGTAAGTCGTAAGAAAAACAAGTATTGGTCACATGACATGATGTCCCTGTGGTACCAGATGTTAATGAATTGAAAAAAAATTAAATTCATATACTGTACATGCAAATGTGACAGACCACTAAAATACTGATTTTGTAAAATGTTTATAAAATTAATTAATATATATATATAAGCATTTTTATGAAAGTATAAATCACAAGACGTACACCTGACTTTTAGCAGGGACGTATCCCTGCTTTTAGATACAATTAAAAGTCCAAAACAAAGTTATTATCAAGACTTTAAAATAAATAAAATAACACTACAATACCTAATTTTATGATAAAAGGGTTGTGTATAATTTTGCATAAAAACATTTATTACATCAACCCTTTCCCTCATATGACAATTCTGCAGCAGACGAGTTTGAACATACTTTGTCAAAAAATAGAAATTCTCTATAATTGAATGGATAACCTATGACTAAAAGTGGAAAACATTGTGGCAAAAGGAGAAATTGCTTGTTTTGAGCAATTTCTTCTTTTGTCACTATGTTTTCAAAAAGCCATCTGCTGCAGAGGGGTCAGAAAGCGTCTATAAGGTGTATTCATGTAACTCAGTCATGTCATTAGGGATTCTATTTTGAAGCTACATATAGTGGGTATCACTAAACAGAGTCTGGTAGAGTCCGGTCGAGTCTGGAGGTCATACATTTATATCCCATGTTTTGTTGTGTTTTTGTATTGAAATGAATACAATAAAGTGTTATTGTATTATATAAATAAAAAATATTAATGTATTTTCCTATTTTAGTTCATTTTCGTATGAATATAGAAATATGATATGCGTGACAGTGGAGACTGATAGAGTCTGGTCATTACTGAGAAATAAATAAAACGGTTTATTGGATTTTTAAGTTATAGAAAGTTAATTTAATATGTATTGGTATATATGTGACCAAAATATATTATTATTTCGGCATATAATTAATAAAACAGAACTAAATAGGATTTGGTTTGAAGATTTGCGTAAACAAAATGGCGGCCACTGTCATGCATATCATTTTTCTATATTCATAAATTAACCCTTTCCCTCATAAAGACGCTTTCTGAAGCCTCTGCAGCAGACAGCTTTTTGAAACATAGTGACAAAAGAAGAAATTGCTCAAAACAAGCAATTTCTCCTTTTGCCACAATGTTTTCCACTTTTAGTCATAGGTTATCCATTCAATTATAGAGATTTACTATTTAGTGACAAAATATGTTCAAAGTCGTCTGCTGCAGAATTGTCGTATGAGGGAAAGGGTTAAGTCATAGGTTATCCATTCAATATAGAGATTTTCTATTATTTTAACTCACCTGTTCACGAAGTGCAAGGTGAGCTATTGTAATCACATTTTATCCGTCGTTCGTCCGTCATCAACATTTGCGGTTGTTTAAACTATAGGCTACATTTTGCATCCAATCTTCATGAAAGCTTATCAGAAAATTCATCTCCATAAAATCTTGGACAAGTTCGAAACTGGGCCATATGAGGTCAAAAACTAGGTCACTAGGTCAAATTGAAGGGAAATCTTGTTAACACTCTGGAGGTCACATTTTCAATTTGAGCATGTTTAAACTTTATCAGAGTGTTTGACTTGATGATTTGTAAGTCAAGTTCGAACATGGATCATGTCGGGTCAAAAAGTAGGTCACTACGTCAAATTGAAGGGAAATCTTGTTAACACTGAAGCGCATTTTTTGCTTCAGCAGCTTGAAATTTGGTCTGAATGTTCGAACACTGTGGAGGTTGCATTCAGAATAATTGTATTGATGTGTTTTGCATTGCAGTACATTGTATAATTAAGGTGAGCGAACTCACCTCATCATGGCCCTCTTGTTTACAAGATATGTTCAAAGTTGCCTGCTGCAGAATTGTCGTATGAGGGAAAGGGTTAAGTTGGGGCCCTTTGGAGATAAATTGTTGAAATTTTTAGATATAGACAAAACTATGGAAATGTTCATTCAAAGCAATCTCTTATTTTGCCTCAATGTTTTCAAAAGACGTCTTATGCAGATGCGTTAAATAAATACCTGCAAGTGGGAAAGGTTATAGAGTAAAATTGCAAAAGTCAATGAAGATGTTACTTGAGTATTTATTATGTAAGCTTCTTCTCTTCAATCTTGATTTCAAAAATAAAGTCAAAATGTGCGTTTTAACCCTGTCTGACATAAAGAGGCTTTCTGACCCATCTGCTGCAGAAGACTTTTGAAAACATTGTGGCAGAAAGAGAAACTGCCTATGAAGAGCTTCGTAATTAGGTGAGCTATTGTGATCACATTTTGTCTGTTCTCTGACCATCATGAATTTTCAACAATTGTCTCATTAACCCTTTCCCTCATACGACAATTCTGCAGCAGACGACTTTGAACATGTTTTGTCAAAAAATAGAAAATCTCTATAATTGAATGGATAACCTATGACTAAAAGTGGAAAACATTGTGGCAAATGGAGAAATTGGTCGTTTTGATCAATTTCTTCCTTTGTCACTATGTTTTCAAGAAGCTGTCTGCTGCAGAGGCATCAGAAAGTGTCTATATGAGGGAAAGGGTTAACACTCTACAGGCAACAATGCTCATCCAATCATAATGAAAGTTTATCAAGTTTGAAACTAAGTTATGGGTGTTCAAAAACTAGGTCACACAGTTAAATTGAATGAAAGTCTTGTTATCACTCAAAGTGAGGCCCTGCAAAGTTGTTAATTCTAAATATTTTAATGATAAAGTTTCAGTTCTATTTAAATTTCAGGAGATAATCCAGTTATTACGAGAAAAAATTGTAGCAAGAGTGGAACATATTCACAAAAAGGCAGAGCAACAGAACGGCAGTAAAGATTCTTCTGGCATTCTGACAGGTTTGTTTACGTTGCAATTTTTTACCTGTTTAATCTTACACAATGCCTGTTTTAACCTCTTCCAATAAACTGACGGTTTCTGATCGCCTCGGCAGCAGACACATTTTGAAAACTTTGTGGCAAAAAAAGACAGCTAAATTTCTGAGCAATTTCTCCTTTTGTCACAATATTTTCAACGCTATAAAATTGTTCTTTCATAAATAAAGATTTTTCATATTTTTGCCAAGATAGTTTTAAAGTTGACTGCTGCAGATTTGTTGTATGCAGAAAAAGGGTTAAAGTCAGCAGAGGAAAAATTTGTAATATATGTTTAAAAATGGAACTATAAATTTGATGCAGTTGTTATCAGAAAAAGAGAAATTGTTTATCATGATGATGTTTTTCTTTTCTCACATTGTTTTCACAAGTTGTGTATATGAGGGAGTAAGTAACACTCACCCATTAAGATTCAGTTACTGTAACTGCACTCTGCAAAGATGCCTCTTAAATGCTAACATATATTTAGCCTGTTTCCACTGTACAGGTGAGGAATCCGCTGTGGTCGAATGGTTAGCGTCGGGGATTTCGAAACCGGGTGTCCCGGGTTCGATCCCCAGTCGCGGCACTACGGTCATGGTGGAGTGCCCTTGGGCAAGGCACATTTTCTAGCCTAGTACTGGTTTGGTTACCCAGGGATCATGAATAATTAAATTTAATTGCGCGCTAAATGACCTTAGCTGTCGATGCGACATAAAACAATATACGTTCATTCATTCTTTCTGTACAGGTGATTGATGCCCTGTAGCACACAATAGTGAAAATAAGATAGAAAATGGAGGCTTCATTTGATTTCTCAAAAGACAAACAGGAATTTGACTGTTTTGCTCTATGTGCCTGTGATAAAAAAAATGAAAATCTCAGAAAATTGTATACCAATTATGAAATGTTCAAAGGAAAACTTTTATACCAATCATGAAATGTTCAAAGGAAAACTTTTATACCAATTATGAAATGTTTAAAGGAAAACCTTCTATTTGATTTTTCAAATCATGTTTAGGGTCCTTTTGTGAGATTGGCTTAAAAGCAATCCTCAATATCTTAACTTCAGAAACCACTTTCGACTTTTTGGGGAGAATTCTAAAGAATGTGGCTTGGGGGACAAAGGTCCATCATGGGTGACTTATATATACAAGTGTTTTTTATAATCACAAATTTTCCTAAGTATTGTGTTTTGAATATTATTTAAAAACTTCTTAGTCAATTTGCTAAAATTTATACCTTATTTTCTGCTGATTACATGTAACCCATCTGAGCAAGAAGCGTTCAGGTGAGATATTGGGATAAATCATCGTCCCTCTCATTTGATGTCCAAAGTTTGTTCAAATCTTCGTCTGAAACTTCTGGTCCAATTTAATATGATTTCACAAGAATATGACCAACTGGCAGGTGGCCCCTCATCTATACAAAATTATAATTGCTCCGCAGTACAAGATGGCCACCAGAGCCAAAAGTAAAAAATTCTGTTTCTTAACCAAATGTCCAATTTCAAATATTTTACAGGAATGTTTCTTAGATTACTCGCTTCTCAAGATGGCCAGCAGAAACCTTTAAAGGACATCTCCTCCTATACTGCTCACCTTATTTCAAAATAATTTCACACAAGTTCAGGATCTGCGCTGAGTTAAAAAAATCTTTCTGCCAAATTATTTTAGGACATGAGAGCAAAATGATTCGCCATTGAAAGCCAAATGTTTCACAACTTGCAATAAATTGTTTCTTTTGTTTGCCTCTTTTAATACGATTTTTTAATAAAAATCAAATTTATAGATATATGTTTCGATGTCTGTTAAGTCAACTGATAGTTTTAGTTTGACATAAAAAAGACTGATAAGATAGAATTCTGTTATTAAATTGGTAAACAGTTTCAAAGGTGAATGAATGACATACATTTTTTTGGTAATTGAAAATAGAAGTTAAATTACAAAGAAGTTAAATTACAAGGACATGTCATAAATACCGGTATAAACCCGTCCAAATCTCATCAAGATTAAGTTTTATAAAGAAAACCTTTTACATATATACGAATGGGGAATAGGTAGACTTAACCCTTTCCCTCATATAAACGCTTTCTGACGCCTCTGCAGCAGACGGCTTTTTTAAAACATAGTGACAAAAGAAGAAATTGCACAAAACGTGCAATTTCTCTTTTTGCCACAATATTTTCTCCTTTTTGTCATAGGTTATCCATTCAATTATGGAGATTATCTATGTTTTGACAAAATACGTTCAAAGTCGTCTGCTGCAGAATTGTCATATGAGGGAAAGGGTTAACTTAAGTCAGACAAAAATTGTCCAGTTTCATTTCAAAGTTTAAGACAGCAATATAATGAAGTGAATGATAGTAAGGAATTGTTTACCATAATATTTAATATTTGTGCATCAGAGCTCATGTTATAGCTCCTGTGTTATACCTTTCCAATATCGGTGTTCAGAATGAGGCTGATAAACTCATTAATTTTAATTCGCTTATTTAGATGTGAAATTAATTGTGTGTAACTACTTAAATGGTTTAACTGTGGGTTTTAATTAATATTTATCGATATGCCACCCTTCAATTATCGGATTACCCAAAAACAAAAAGAAATGACACCTTGTGTATTTGCATTGAAGTTTCATAAACTGCAACCATAGGTACTCGGATTAAAGGAAAAGTGCACATCAATTTGCTAAGGATTTACAAATTGGTGAAGACCAAAGAAGAACTTGTTATAGCTATAGCCGTTATAGCTTGTAACAGTGTGAAACATTGTTTTCCCCTTTTGCAATTCCTTTTTTTAATTTTTGCTCAATTGGTGAACGCCAGCGCGGGCCCTGCAAGTTCTTGAGTAGCTCTCAACAAGTGTTCCTCTCTGATCACCATGGTTACAATAGACAAATATTTTAAGGATATCTCTTCCTTAACCACTGACCCTATTTCAAAATTATTTCATGCAAGTGTTCCTCAAGGTGCCCTTGTTCAAAAATATTATTGCAGAGAATGACTTCCAAAGTTAACCCTTTTCCTCATATAGACGCTTTCTGACGCCTCTGCAGCAGACGGCTTTTTGAAAAAATAGTGACAAAAGAAGAAATTGCTCAATACGAGTAATTTCACCTTCTGCCACAATGTTTTCCACTTTTAGTCATAGGTTATCCATTTAATTATAGATTTTTTTTTTAAATTTTTTGACAAAATAAGTTCAAAGTCGTCTGCTGCAGAATTGTCGTATGAGGGAAAGGGTTAAAATAGAAAAATCTGAAAATTACAAATTGTTCACATTGTAATGATCTGCTGCACAATATTGCTGCATCAGGAAATGTGAGATGTGCGATATTGCTGCTACATTCTTACTCAAATACATCAGGAAATCTGAGCTGAACGATATTGCTGCTACATTCTTACTCAAATACATCAGGAAATCTGAGCTGAGCGATATTGCTGCTACATTCTTACTCAAATACACCAGGAAATCTGAGCTGAGCGATATTGATGCTACATTCTTACTTAAATACATCAGGAAATCTGAGCTCAGCGATATTGATGCTACATTACTACTCAAATACATCAGGAAATCTGAGCTGAGCAATATTGCTGCTACATTCTTACTCAAATACATCAAGAAATCTGATCTGAGCGATATTACAGCAAGATTCTTACTCAAATATATCAGGAAATGTGAGCTGAACGATATTGCTGCTACATTCTTACTCAAATACATCAGGAAATCTGAGCTCAGCGATATTGATGCTACATTCTTACTCAAATACATCAGGAAATCTGAGCTGAGCAATATTGCTGCTACATTCTTACTCAAATACATCAGGAAATCTGAGCTGAGCGATATTGCTGCTACATTCTTACTCAAATACATCAGGAAATCTGAGCTGAGCGATATTGCTGTAACATTCTTACTCAAATACATCAGGATATCTGAGCTGAGCGATATTGCTGCTTCATTCTTACTCAAATACATCAGGAAATCGGAGCTGAGCGATATTGCTGCTACATTCTTATTCAAATACATCAGGAAATCGGAGCTGAGCGATATTGCTGCTACATTCTTACTCAAATACATCAGGATATCTGAGCTAAGCGATATTGCTGCTACATTCTTACTCAAATACTTCAGGAAATCTGAGCTAAGCGATATTGGTGCTACATTCTTACTCAAATACATCAGGAAATCTGAGCTGAGCGATATTGCTGATACATTCTTACTCAAATACATCAAGAAATCTGAGCTGAGCGATAATACAGCTACATTCTTACTCAAATACATCAGGAAATCTGAGCTGAGCGATATTACAGCTACATTCTTACTCAAATACATCAGGAAATCTGAACTGAGCGATATTGCTGCTACATTCTTACTCAAATACATCAGGAAATCTGAGCTGAGCGATATTGCTGCTACACTCTTACTCAAATACATCGGGAAATCTGAGCTAAGCGATATTGCTGCTATATTCTTACTCAAATACATCAGGAAATCTGAGCTGAGTGATATTGCTGCTACATTCTTACTCATATATATCAGGAAATCTGAGCTGAGCGATATTGCTGCTACATTCTTACTCAAATACATCAGGAAATCTGAGCTGAGCAATATTGATGCTACATTCTTACTCAAATACATCAGGAAAACTGAGCTGCATGATATTGCTGCTACATTATTACTCAAATACATCAGGAAATCTGAGCTGAGCGATATTGCTGCTACATTCTTACTCAAATACATCAGGAAATCTGAGCTGAGCGATATTGGACCATCATGGTCTTCTTTTTAGCTCTACTGGCCAAAGGCCAGAAGAGCTTATGCCATGGTGTGGTGTCCGTCGTCTGTGCGTCCGTCTGTAAACAATTGCTTGTGAACGCGATAGAGTCTTCAGTTTTGATTGTATCTCAATCAAACTTATACATTAGTTAGATATCTATGAGAGCTCGGTTCCTTTCGCAGACCACAATAGAGGCTCCATTTACCATCTGATCTTCACCAAACTTACACAGTAGTTAGGTATTCATGAGAGTTTGGTTCCTTTTGTAAACCAGCCAGATCTGGCCATGCAAGACTGAATTATGGCCCTTGAAATTGTCAGAATTGCTATAATCGAGCTTGTGAACGCGATAAAGTCTTCAGTTTTAATTGTATCTCAATCAAACTTATACAGTAGTTAGATATCCATGAGAGCTCGGTTCCTTTCGAAAACCAGCCAGATGTGCCCTTGCATGACTGGATTATGGCCCTTGAAATTGTCAAAATTGCTATAATACAGCTTGTGAACACAATAGAGCCTCCATTTACTATCTGAGCTTCACCAAACTTAGAAGGTAGTTAAATATTGATGAGAGCTTGGTTCCTTTTGAAAACCAGCCAGATCCACCAATGCAAGACTGGATTATGGCCCTTGAAATTGTCAAAATTGCTATAATACAGCTTGTGAACACAAAAGAGCCTCCATTTACTATCCGATCTTCACCATACATACATGCTCTGGATTGAAAATGACCAAAGAACCATACCCAGTAGAGCATAGGCCCTCATGGGCCTCTTGTTTATGTTTTTCAGGAACTAGTGTGAGAATAGGATATGCTTTCAAGAACAAACCTAAACATCAAACCTGTTTGTATTCAAGTGATGTAATGCAGCTAGGAAACTACTCGACTGGTAAGTGTTATCACCTAAAATAATGTCTGTCAAGATTTTGATGATATGAGTTTTAGAAAGATGATCCATTTACCTGATATAGACGCCAATTGATGATTTTAGCAGCAAACCTCTTTTAAAACTGTTGTGGTAAAAGGAGAAATTGTTTAACCCTTTCCCTCATATAGACGCTTTCTGATGCCTCTGCAGCAGACAGCTTTTTGAAAACATAGTGACAAAAAAAGAAATTGCTCAAAACAAGCAATTTCTCCTTTTGCCACAATGTTTTCCACTTTTAGTCATAGTTTTATCCTATCAATTATAGAGATTTTCTATTTTTTGACAAAATATGTTCAAAGTCGTCTGCTGCGGATTTGTCGTATGAGGGAAAGGGTTAAGTCTGTCAGTCACAAGATTACTGTCACACATTTCTCTGAAAGTATTTGAGTTTCGGTCATGAAATTGTATAGGACTGGAACAGTGTTTGTGTGCACCTGGGGTTTTGCTTTTGCCAAAACCCAATTTCTGCAAAGCTATAGCTCTGGACTTAGTTTATAGACTAGGGAAAATGTGTGTTCTGTGCATGTCACCAAATGATCTATGACCCAATGTCAACCCCTGCTCGTATTGTTCTGAAATTTTGTCAGATGTATTATTGGTTTATGAAACATCATTCAACGGCAAAATTACCAAGGTCAAGGTCATAGTTTGCCAGAACTTAATTTTGGATAAACAGACTCAAGACTAGGTCATTAGACTAAATTAATGAAATAAGGTGACGGACACACTAGAGGCCTAGTCTTTGACACAACAATGATGAGACTTAGTCACATGCTGATATCTATGCTAAGTGTAAATATTGGTCATGTCAGGTCAAAAACATGGTCACTAGGCCAAAACTTACTAACATCTTGTGACTGAAGCATGATGATATATATGCTAAGTTTAAATATGGGTCATGTCAGGTCAAAAATATGGTCACTAAGTCAAAACTTACTTAAATCTTGTGACTGAAGCATGATGATATATATGCTAAGTGTAAATAAGGGTCATGTCAGGTCAAAAACATGGTCACTAACTAAAACTAACTAAAATCTTGTGACTGAAGCATGATGATATATATGCTAAGTGTAAATATGGGTCATGTCAGGTCAAAAATATGGTCACTAAGTCAAAACTTACTTAAATCTTGTGACTGAAGCATGATGATATATATGCTTAGTGTAAATAAGGGTCATGTCACGTCAAAAACATGGTCACTAGGTCAAAACTTACTTAAATCTTGTGACTGAAGCATGATGATATATATGCTAAGTGTAAATATGGGTCAAGTCAGGTCAAAAACATGGTCACTAGGTCAAAACTTACTTAAATCTTGTCACTGAAGCATGATGATATATATGCTAAGTGTAAATATGGGTCATGTCAGGTCAAAAACATGGTCACTAGGTCCAAACTTACTTAAATCTTGTGACTGAAGCATGATGATATATATGCTAAGTGTAAATATGGGTTATGTCAGGTCAAAAACATGGTCACTAACTAAAACTAACTAAAATCTTGTGAATACTCTTTAGGCTCTATTCTTGACTGGAGCATATCCTAACTGTGTCAGACTCAGAATGGTTGTCTAGTCTTATGTTCCTATTCCCGTCATAGGTCACTTGAGAAAACTTTTGATTAAACTGAGACAATTGTGATTAAATATGTGGTTGGCATGTCAAATCATGTTGCATAACTCAGGTGAGCAATCCAGGGTTTTAGGTGCTGCACTTTTCCTGAGATCTTTTTGAAAGCAGATGGCTCTTAAAACATCTTAATAGGTAAATTGTTACATTTAAAGAACTAGCTTTTCATTTATCATACTTTCAATAGCCTAATGCAAGTTTTTATTTGACAGTGTATGATCAGAGCTCTAGATAAGAAGAGTATTTCACATCCCCAAATCCTTAAATGACCCTCAAACCCTATGTTGTGGGTACTCAAAAGAATCGTCTCAGTGAGATGATTCTTTTGAGTACCCACAACATATGGTTTGGTTGAGTCATAAGAGATATATCGTTGGGTAAACACTAGTTTACTCCTCCTTATCTAGACCTCTTAGCATCCATGCAAGGCTATTTGTGTAGGCTTGGCAGGAATGAAGCGGAAACTTTTCAAAGCTTTGAGTGATTTGTTAAGGAAATTAAAGATACTGATTAGTGGTAGCACTTGCTTAGCTGAAACTTATTTCTAATGGCATCTTTCCTGATTGTCGGTTTGAGTTTATTTGAAGTAACCCTCTATTGTAGATATGGAAATAAGTTCACTGAAGGTCGTTTCAGAAAAACTGGTGGTGTATGTACAACTTTTAGTTGCTGGTAGCTCTAAAGGAATTTCACAGGTCCCATAGTATCAGCAATGTTATTTGATTATTTGATGTGAGGCACTTACCCTTTCCCACATACAGCAGTAGAAGACTTTGATAACATCTAGACAGAAACATAGAAAATCTCCATTAATAAATGTGTAATTACTGAAAAAGGAGAATTTGCTAGCTTGAGCAATTACTTTTTTTACAAATATTTTCAAAAGTTGTCTGCTGCAGAGGCGTTAAAATGTTTCTATATGTGGGAAAGGATCAAACTTAAGCCTTAAATGTTCTTTCTAATTTTAAATCATTTGTAGAAAAGAATATTAAGTCTTCATGACCTAACGCCATGTTTTCGGGGCACACTTTTCCCCTTTGATATGATAGATGATGACTTATGGCGGTCAAACAAATTGATTCGTCACATCTTAAACTATGAAGGAAAAGTATCAATTGTGAATAATGGAATAATTAATTTTGAGCTGATCTAAAACTATTTTGGGAAGAGAAATCACTCATTCAAAAACATGGTGAAAACTCTTAATACTTCTTAATAGTACAGTATTCCAAATTAATCCAAATTACACATCATGGTCATAAAGCATTTAAAAACAATGGTAGGTTAAATATATCCCCACTCTTTAGCTCCACTGGCTGAAAGCCAGGCGAGCTTATGTCATGGCAAATTGTCTGCTGTGCGTGTATCCGTAAACGCTTTGTTCAAACGACTTCTCCTCCCTAACCACTTGGCCAATTGGGATGAAACTTCTTAGAAAGCATCCTCTCAATGTCCTCTCCTTAATTCCTTCACGTTTTTTGGATAATTGCAAAATTCTTGTTTCCCTGGCAACCGAAATAAAACTTAAACAAAATTCTCCTCCGAAAGTGTCAGGCCGATTTTCAATTCATTTTGTAGAAATGTTCATAAGGTGACCCTCTATCATATTCCTTTAAGCCATGTGGTTTTGTCAAAAAACATGGCCACCAGGGGGCTGGCCTGTTTTGAGATTTAATTTTTGCCTATTGGCAGTGGAGCGATACTGGCCCTCTTGGGTCTCGTATACACAACGTTAAGTTCTGAAGAGTTAAATACACTTTCCATTATCAATCCCTTCAACCAAATGGGTTTTCAAGGTAACTTGTTTACACAACTTTGACATAAGATGATAAGAACTCTGCCAAGCTTGTTATGGATGCACATTAATTATCGATTATTTAGAATAACTGCGTAGACTAACCCAGGTCTTCTCTGTTCGCTAACGATCGCACTTTGTAAGCATTCGGGAAGAAACTGGAAAAGGATGTACCGATAAAATCGATACAAGTTTGCAAATTGATCGTAATTATCATAAAGTTTAAATCCTCCGAAACCCGTTTTTGGTGTGCTATGGTGATGATGGCTTGTAATGTCTCCAGTCTTCCATATAACAGCGGTTCGTTGAACTTTTTTGTGAAAGGGGTCCCTGGTAGCAAAGTCATTAAAAAGTAGGGATGTAAATTGTCACTGCCGAGATTTCTAATCCCAGCTTCGTTGTTTGTCTACTATCGACCACTGGCGTATAGTATAAGTGGGAACACATCTTGATAGGAATGAAAACAGTTGTGTACATTGGTGCATGAACACTTGGATGGGTGAATTAGATAGCGTGACTATATTGAACAAATTAAACGATTTTAAAACCAATCAAAGAGGCACTGACTATGAACAAAATAATCAGAAAAAATAACTGCCTCGACAATCCCAAGAAACCTTGTTTATTTGGATAGACATCACCCTTTGCTTTATTCACATTATAAGGCTTTTTGTCATTCGAGGCAGTAACATGCATATACTATCAGAGGCATCGGCGAATGCTTACACTACTTTCTGGCGTAAACGTTTTTCATGAGATAGTATACTTTTTTATGTGTTGCTTTATGATATACTTTTTTCTCAGGACTATATTCACGGCATACCAACAAGACGAGCTGGAGAAAGCCTTTAAAGATGCTCACTACCCAGACCTATATGCTCGAGAGGTTCTTGCACTAAAGATAGATTTTGCCAGAGGATCGAATTCAGGTAACATACAAACCCACCAAACAAGTCAAAGAATATGTATACGGTAGTTATAAGACGATTTCACTGAATCAAGAATATGTTTGCTAGTCCGATAATTTAATCTAATGTTTCGCAATGTAAAGTTTGTGAATCGGACGATGGGCATAGTAGCCCGACTAATACCCCAATGGTACATACATTGGTGGACGACGAGCGTTATTCGTCGATAAATAGACGGAATTGGATCTCACGAATCCTAGATCGACAATGTTCGTCCCTGCGAACTAAATGAGCTGATCCCCCTATGAACAAGTCAAACATATGTGCCGGATAGAAGTATTTTTCATGTTATGAACAAGTCAAACATATTTGCCTGATAGAAGTAAAGTTCTTATTATGGACAAATCAAACATATTTGTCTGATAGAAGTACTGTTCATGTTATAGACAAATCAAACATGTGTGCCAGATAGAAGTAAAGTTCTTATTATGGACAAATCAAACATATTTGCCTGATAGAAGTACTGTTCATGTTATAGACAAATCAAACATATTTGCCTGATAGAAGTACTGTTCATGTTATGAACAAGTCAAACATATTTGCCTGATAGAAGTACTGTTCATGTTATGAACAAGTCAAATATATTTGATTGATAGAAGTACTGTTCATTTTATGAACAAGTAAAAAATATGTGCCAGATAGAAGTACTGTTCATGTTATTGGCAAATCAACAACAGAAGAGTTTCAAAAGTGCCAAACTAATAATGTTTTCAGCCCTGACTCGATTTATACATCAATATGTCAATACTCGCTTTTCTTACTGTTGAAGATTTCCATTTGGACTGGGGTATATAGCTTATTAAAACATGGTCGTAAACATGGTCGTAAACAAGGTTGTAAACATGGTCATAAACATGGTCATAAACATGGGTGTAAACATGGTTGTAACCATGGGCATAAATATGGACATAAACATGGTTGTAAACATGGTCATAAACACGGTCATAAACACGGTCATAAACATGATCATAAACATGTTCACAGTACGTCATCTTTATGTGTACTCGATTGTCATTCACATCATTTAGTCTTAATGTTTGCTACAAAGATATAAACACAAGAACAGGGAATTCAGGCGAATAGGTTGATGTTCATAAGTTAATCCAGTGCTGTTCATAAACTATTGATAAATAAAGCAAAAGACAAACAAACAAAATAACTATGTTATCTTTTAACGTAAATGTAACGAGTCTACATTCAGTGGATAATTAAAACTCCGCTAAGACTTCATGTTTATTTAATTCGATTTGAATAGTGATAAACTTAAAATGCACTTGGATTTACAGCCGTGATTTCGTATTTTCTCTCTGATACGTTGTTAGCTGTTTCGAGTCTGGATGTCTAATCTCTGACTTGGCACATGACGTTTTCGTCCGAATTGATAAAATGACACAGAAATCGCTGCGTTTAGTGTCTTATCAAACCCGAGTGTTTGGACTCACAGCGGGAAAATAGGAACAAATTGTGTCGATTTATCGTCGGTGGATATTGCGAATGTTTGTTAGATTTGATAGGATTTTGACAGGTACGTGCGTTCTATGTCATTCAGCACTTAGTACCACTGTACATTTAAACCACTAACTTCTTATAAAGTATGTATGGTAAAATCCAAAGTACCTACAAAATACATGCCGTTTCATAATTTTGACGAAAAATACCTTTTTAAAATATGTGGGGATTTTATATGAGGATATACGAAGTAATGAAATGACGGTTGAATTTGTACAATGGTTACAAGTCCTCTCTCGTGCTTAAACAAATAGTTTTTCCAACATTTCTTTTTCTTTCCCTCTTCTTCCCCCCCCCCCCTATTTATATTGGTTATAAAGTAAACCAACTTAACCCTTTCCCTCATATATACGCTTTCTGACGCCTCTGCAGCAGACGGCTTTTTGAAAACATAGTGACAAAAGAAGAAATTGCTCAAAACGAGCAATTTCTCCTTTTGACACAATGTTTATCACTTTTCGTCATATGTTATCCATTCAATTAAAGAGATTTTCCATTTTTTGACAAAATATGTTCAAAGTCGTCTGCTGCAGAATTGTCGTATGAGGTAAAGAGTTAACGCACGTTTTTTGGAACTAAGCTTAAAGATATAGGGTGTTAGGTTGCGATAAGAAGAACAAATTGGTAAGTGTATACGTATGGATGAGAACGCTTTGTCTAATACAGACGGCATACGACGCATTTTCTAGCAGTCTTGCACAGTGCTGTCCCTTTAATTTCAAAAACTATACTAACAATGTTCCAGATGTAACAGTATCATCCTGGGATAGTTTCAAAGTGCAGACGGTTATTTTTTTATAGGGGTTAACTGCTGTAGTTGGAATTGCAATATGCAAATGGTCGTCCCATTTCTTTTAACAAATTTCTTTGTTTGTCAATATTATCATTGGGGTTATATATCTTGAAATCTATACATTAAGGATGAAGAAGAAACATCATTTGCTCGCACGATTTTTATGAGGATTCAATGTATGTTATGTAGTCCGAATGGCATTATGTTAGCTATGAACGAGGCAGTTGCGTGTTACATTATTATAACTACAACATAGCATACATTAAACCATTTCCCTCATTTAGACACTTTCTGTCGCCTCTGCAGCAGACGGTTTTTTGAAAACATATTTCTAATTTTTGACAAAATATGTTCAAAGTCGACTGCTACAGAATTATCGTATGAGGGAAAGGGTTAAACCCTTAATAAAATGCAATTATTGACACGTGAAATAAATATATTATTGATGTTATATTCACGCAAAGCCATCTTTGTTCTTCTTCAGGTATGGTTTCAAAATCGCCGTGCAAAATGGCGAAAAACGGAGAAAACGTGGGGTAAAAGCAGTATAATGGCTGAATATGGCCTCTACGGAGCAATGGTTAGGCACGCCCTGCCCCTCCCCAAAACGATAGTGAAAACAGCAGAAAATGGAATAGAACATTCAGCAGCCCCATGGCTTCTAGGTATGAATGTTATATATTTATGTGATCCATTATTTTCATTTTTACATTTACATCTTTCATAAAAAACAGTTTGAAACTGCATAAGATGATATTTTAAACAAATTGGGAGAGGAGAACTTTCAATAATAAGCATACTATCCTTTTTTAGATCACCTAGAGCCGAAGGCTCAAGGTGAGCTATTCTGATCACTTTTTGTCCGTCGTCCGTCGTCCGTCGTCCGTCCGTCCGTCCGGCGTTAACTTTTAGCTTTAAACATCATCTCCTCCCAAACTCCAAGGACAATTTCCGTGAAACATCACAGGACTGTTCCTCTGGTTGGCCTCTTTCAAAGTTGTTCAAAGATTTAAATTCCATTGAGAACTTTGGTTGCTGCGGCATCAGAAAGGGGGCAAAATGTCCGAACTTTAAAAATCTTCTTTTCCGAATCTGCCTGTCAGATTCAAATATAATTTGGTAGAAATGTTCCTTGGGTGACCCTCTATAAAAATTGTTCAAGCCATACTGATTGGTCGAAAAACATGGCAGTCAGGCGGCATCAGAAAAGGGGCAAAATGACAAAATTTGGAAATTCCATTTTTATGAAAGTGCTTGTCTGATTTTAAGAAAGTATAATACGAATCTTACTTTAATGATCCTCTATTTAATTTGTTTAAGCCGTTTTGATGGGTTACACAATCATAGCAACCAGGCGTCATCACAAAAGGGGTAAATTGAACTTTTAGCTACAAATGACAACCAACTCCTACCATTCCAATAGACCAATTTCCACAAAACATCACAGGAATGTTCCTTTGGTGGTCCTTTTTCAAATTTGTTCAAAGAATAAAATTCCATTGAGAACTTTGGTTGCTGCGGCATCAGAAAGGGGACAAAATGTCCAAACTTTAAAAATCTTCTCCTCCGAATCTGCCCGTCAGATTCAAATATAATTTGATAGAAATGTTCCTTGGGTGACCCTCTATAAAAATTGTTCAAGCCATACTGATTGGTCGAAAAACATGGCAGTCGGGCGGCATCAAAAAAGGGGCAAAATTACAAAATTTGAAAATTCCATTTTTATGAAAGTGTTTGTCTGATTTTAAGAAAATATAATACGAATCTTACTGTAATGATCCTCTATTTAATTTGTTTAAGCCGTTTTGATTGGTTACACGATCATATCAACCAGGCGTCATCACAAAAGGGGTAAATTGAACCTTAGCTACAAATGACAACCAACTGACCTACCATTCCAATGGACCAATTTCCACAAAACATCACAGGAATGTTCCTTTGGTGGTCCTCTTTCAAAATTGTTCAAAGATTTAATTTCCTTTGAGAACTTTGGTTGCTGCGGCATCAGAAAGTGAGAAAAATACCCAAATTTTAAAATCCTTTTCCTCCATAATCTGCTTGTGCGATTGCAAGATAATTTGGTAGTAATGTTCCTTAAATGACACTCTAAATAAACTGTTGAAGCCATATTGATTTTGTTGAAAAACAGGGCAGCAAGGCGGCATCAGGAAAGGTGCAAAATGACAAAAACTTTATAATTCCATTCTTATTAAAGTTCTTGTTAGATTTCAAGATATAAATGGCCTTTACTAATAAGCTGTTTCTTGAGAAGTGTCCACTCCTTGCAGTTTCATTTGCACTCCTTTATCAAATTTTCCCAGATATTTGCAGTTAAATATTTGCTACTAATTTACTATCAATTAGGTGATCGATTTAGGGCCATTTTGGCCCTCTTGTTTAAACAATGTTCTACTCCGTCCAAAAATATGTAGTAATAAAACAGAGGAAGACCTCCGTTACTGTTGTTCAAGTCTTTGCTATGAGTCAACTAGTTGCGCTGAGACAACTCCTGAGAGCGTTTATGTCTGTATTGATATGATATAACGGAGAGTTTATGTCTGTATTGATATGATATAATGGAGCGTCTATGTCTGTATTGATATGATATAATGGAGCGTCGTATTGATATGATATAACGGAGCGTCTATGTCTGTATTGATATGATATGATATAACGGAGCGTCGTATTTATATGATATAACGGAGCGTCTATGTCTGTATTGATATGATATAACGGAGAGTCTATGTCTGTATTGATATGATATAACACAGAGTTTATGTCTGTATTGATATGATATAACGCAGAGTTTATGTCTGTATTGATATGATATAACGGAGAGTTTATGTCTGTATTGATATGATATAATGGAGCGTTTATGTCTGTATTGATATGATATAACGCAGAGTTTATGTCTGTATTGATATGATATAACACAGAGTTTATGTCTGTATTGATATGATATAACACAGAGTTTATGTCTGTATTGAATTGATATAACGGAGAGTTTATGTCTGTATTGATATGAGATAACTGAAACATTGTTGTAAGTGGCGTAAATCACCTAATAATCCATTGTTTATATTTAAAGGCATATCTTTATCAGACACCTAATAATCCATTGTTTATATTTAAAGACATATCTTTATCAGTCACCTAATCATCAATGTGTTGCATTACTTCCCTTCCGAATATTTATTTATATTCTAAGGAAGCGCCTAGTGCCACAGTCTGTAATATTTTTGAGAGATAGTATCTCCTAATTATGAGATACTAAGTACTAATTATGAGATACTAAGTCATAATTATGAGATACTAAGTCATAATTAGAAGATACTAAGTCATAATTATGAGATACTAAGTCATAATTAGGAGATACTAAGTCATGATTAGGAGATACTAAGTCCTAATTATGAGATACTAAGTCATACTTAGGATATTACTATGTCATAATTATGAGATACTAAGTCATACTTAGGATATTACTATGTCATAATTAGGAGATACTAAGTCCTAATTATGAGATACTAAGTCCTAATTATGAGATACTAAGTCCTAATTATGAGATACTAAGTCATAATTAGGAGATACTATGTCATACTTAGGATATTACTATGTCATGATTAGGAGATACTAAGTCCTAATTAGGAGATACAAAGTCATAATAAGGAGATACTAAGTCATATACTATGTCATAATAAGGATATACTAAGTCATAATTAGGAGATACTAAGTCATACTTAGGATATTACTATGTCATGATTAGGAGATACTAAGTCCTAATTAGGAGATACAAAGTCATAATAAGGAGATACTAAGTCATATACTATGTCATAATAAGGAGATACTAAGTCATAATTAGGTGATATATAGTTTCTCCTAATTATGACTTAGTATCTCCTAATTTTGACATAGTATCTCCTAATTAGAAGATATTATCTCCTAATTATGACTAAGTATCTCCTAATCAGGAGATACTATCTCTCAAAAATATTACAGACTGTGGCACTAGGACGCTTCCATACTATTCAAAGTCACTTTGTTTATATTGCTGATATGTTTACACAGTCGGTTTGGCGCTTTATGCGGACTTCTCAAAACCTTGTGTATCGTCCATTGGTCACGTGATCAAACAGAAACCCTCAATTTGTTAATACCATTTGTTTCAGGAATGCATAAGAAATCTATTGAGGCTGCTAGCAAAATGAAGGAAGAAGACGGTACTTCGGATCTCATCAAACAATCAGATAACATAAAATCGGAAAGTATTGCCGCCCTGCGCTCTAAAGCTCAAGAACATAGCTCAAAAATGATGGAAGTTCTTCATAGAAACAGTCGACGAGAAATCGTGTCGCATACCAACACTGCTAATAATAGTTTCAACAGTTCATTTCTATCAGATACTGACGTCACAGTGTGCCCGGATCTCTCGCGACAGTAATGTGTGATATAAAAAGCGAGAATTTTTATTTTTTACTATCGTTGAGATTTTTTAAAACTTAGATATACATGCAATTTGAAAGTAACACATATTGTATTTAAATGTAGAGAGTTTTCAGAGTTCATCTAAAACTGTCTAAAAGAAAACACATTTCACATTGTCTATTTTGGCATCATTTTAAAGGACTATTTTATATAATCTGAAGCATGCAATACAGACAAAAAAAATAGATTGAAGTAAAACATCGTTCAATTAAGATTAGTATATATACACAAAACATATTTTAATCAATTGTTTTATTGTCTCTTTTTGTTATCCAAATACGGGTTGGGTTTAATACTACACGATAATGGTTGAACCGTCTGTCAGCAGCATTGCTACAGTGGTACGTCGGCCTCTCGTACAAAGGTCGCGGGAGAACTGGTTAGGTCCTGGATTTAACCAGTTAGAGAGGTGTATATGATCTGGAAGGTTATTTCACAATCGTCAAGAAATGAATTACATTCAAACTAAACAAAACCTGCCAACACAGTCTGGTGTTTTTGGTTGATTACCCATTGTATGTGTTTTCTCTCTCCGTCTGCACGGAGCTTTAAGTCAGTAACCATACACGGTATAACTTTCCAACTAACATATTATTGTTGCATGTGTTTTCTCTTTCCGTCTACACGGATCTTTAAGTCAGTAACCATACACAGTATAACTTGCTTTATTCCAGATAGAACCATTACTCATTGCATGTGTTTTCTCTCTCCGTCTACACGGATCTTTAAGTCAGTATAAACCATACACAGTATAACTTGCTTTATTCCAGATAGAACCATTACTCATTGCATGCGTTTTCTCTCTCCGTCTGCACGGAGCTTTAAGTCAGTAACCATACACGGTATAACTTTCCAACTAACATATTGTATTAGAGATTGCTTTATTCCAGATAGAACCATGAACCAGGTCTGATTTGAGATATCATTCTTTTCTCACTTAATTACAATAAATTTACTTCAAATGCGTATGCAGATAACACATTATCATATGACAATGCTTGCATCCGATGTAATATACCCATTACGTATTTCTTTATATGTGACACGTGTAATAAAACATGACCGAATCACTATGTGTGTATTCATCCGTGAATGTTTACACAATAGGTGAGAACGTGTATCCGGTAAACACAAACGTTGCGATAGATGGACGAGGTAAAGGGGCCATTATCTGCCATAAAAATATATTTTTGTGTGGTTAGTTAACAGCCTATTAAGTATTATATGTTGAGACTATTTTCTGTCAGCGAAAAACCGATTTTCTTTTTGTGTTTCGTCATGTGATGAAAAGAATCTGACATTCGTTGTCATTTCATAAAGTGTTATTAAACTCGTCTAAGAAATGTGTTATTCTCACACATTCTCTCACAATAACACATTTCTTGGACTCGTTTAATAAAACTTTATATAAAATGACAACTCATGTTAGATCCTATATTTACATGTAGACTGGCTGTGAATGAATAATATACCTTTAGCTTGCCCTTTTCGAATTGTCATTCATATTCTCTTTAACTGTACATATATCATGTATTATATACCTGCACATTTTTCGGCGCAAATACAACCACGACGGATTGAATATCCTTATTTAACTAGTTCAAATACTAGCAAATATGGTAATGGTACGTCACTGAAATATGATGTGACGTCATTGAAATGTGTGTATGGGACGTAGGTCACACGCCAATCATAAACTGTATCTTATTTGTAAATTTAGTTATTTCGTTTATAAAATATAGAATTGTGTATACATGTATTTTGCCCATATTTTGTCTTAAGTCTTATGCAAGGTATATAATGAAAGGAAGATTATGTTGCATTAGCGATATCAGTGTTGATATTGTCTACTCGGAGCGTGGTTAATTTGGCATCAATCTCCACCTTCGGTCTCGCGAGATATCAATTGTCGCCCCTTGTAGTACACTAGCAACCCCAATATCGCTACTGCAACATACTAACCGCCCATAAGTCTTGTCATTCAGAAAGATTGTGCCCTATATATGTGCAGTGCAACATACTAACCCCCCATATGTCTTGTCATTCAGAAAGCTTATGACCTATATATGTGTAGTGCAACATACTATCCCCCATATCTCTTGTCATTCAGAAAGCTTGTGACCTATAGATGTGTAGTGTACAATTACCGCTTGTACCTATTTTGGGAATAACTCCTCTCAAACCCTTAGTGTTTTTGTCTGGTCGTTTGATCTATTATTGCAAAGGTATTAACCGGAATATGTGCATAAAGATAGTTTTTAGCAAGGGGCTCTTTAGAGCCAATTGCTATAGTAGCTAATTTTGAAAACGACGCATCATTTTGAGACTGGAATCTAGACAGGCGTTTTACGATATCGGCATGGAATTACTTCACATCTGTCTTTCTACATCAGCTCTCCGTTTCTGAACACCATCTCGACTTCATATAGATGTATTGGTGGTTGCAGATCGTACATAATGTCAATGAAAGTGGATGATTTGTGGAGTGGAATATTTTGTTAAAAATGAAATGACTGTTGCCAGCTAATTTCCATGTTGGTCATCTTGAACTGCCAATAGTTCCTGTCTAAAAATCAAAATGCGGTAACTTGTTGACATATGAAGCCGAAAATTGATTTGATTCGACATCACTAACCCAAAAGGAATAACTCGAAAAAATGTTATGTTAAAACATATGAATTACATGATTAATAACTAAAATGTATTTCTACGCGTTCAACATACTTGATCGCGCGTAAAGTTCATTGGTAATTCCTAAATATTGTAAATCGAATGGAGTAAAGGCAACTTTTCGATTCCGACTCAAAAACAATTTAAGATAAATGAGTCCCAATAATAACATATATACTCAAACAATCAAATTATTTAAATGATAATAAAATAAACAGTTGACAAAATATAACATATATACGATAAATTTGCAAGTGAGCCTAGGCGTCGTAATTTCCAAAAATCCTTTTGAATAAAATGTATTATCAGCGGAAACGTTAATCTGGAATCTAAGTACTTGAGTATTTCATTTTAGATTCCTAGGTAAATACATCAAATTCTCAACCAAAATTAACCTGAACAACCCCAGCAGACGGAATAAGATAGTCAAGTCCCAGTTATAAAACAAATTATTTAAATGACATTTGTTTTTTATCAAGATAAAACGTTTCAATACTAAATATTTCGCTAACTCGTGTATAGGTTTATAATTATGTTATAAAGGAACTTCATCGAAGTTGCCGCGTAACGTAGCGGATAGCATGTTGAGCCGTGAAACGGGTGACTTGAGTTTGATTCCCGCTCAGGGCAGATATTTTTTTTTTTTAAAAATATAATATTTGTTGTCTTATAAATTGCCGATATCAGTGGTGCAATTGTCATTTAACACCGCTGCAATAAACTCTTTCAAAATGTTGGGATTTAAAATGAATTCAAAAGCAATGCATTTAAAACTATTCACCTATGCGTTGTGAAACACTAAGAAATGATTAAATCGTGTGTATAATGTTTTACGTCGCTTTTAACAATATTTCAGTCATTGCACGCTGAAGAAAATGTAGATAACACAGGATTTTATTTCTGCTTTGAAAGTAAAATTGGACTCTCAATATAATTATCATTGTTAGGTTATTGTGATTTTGATATGAAATGTATATGTGTTAATTGCATTAAAAAAAGACACCGCTAAAAATCCATTGTAAACCAGGAGGTGTGCTAAGCAGAAACTATCCAGATAGCAGATGCGCATGTGTATGCCAACTTTTAGTATATCGATAGACCATCATACTGTGTTTACAGTGTTTTGCTTTACTCCTTTATCATTTAATATATGGATATAATGTGCTAACTAACAAATTGCTAGTGTAAAGTGTTCAAGTTAGACTTTTGGGATCGGTAAATCCATGTCCAAATGTTATCTGCAGTTAGCCCCTTGCTGTGAGCACTTTCAGTGCTTTGATTGACGTTAAGTTGGTCAATGTACAAGCACTATAACTGTAGCCTGTCCATTTTTGTAGGCATCATCCGTCGTCATGTGCTATTTGTTGGCCATGTTCTCATGTATTTTAAGATATCAACTTACATCTTGGTATGAAGATAACCTGTGACAGTAGAAGATCAGAGATCAAATAACTATTCAGTGATCAAATAACTATTCAGTGATTATAGTTATTCACCTTTATGGCTTTCCTTTTCCGACTTTTATCTCTAGTATCATGCAATAAAACAAACTTCATAGCTTGTAGGTAGGGAGTTAGTAATAGCAGAAGTTTAGTTTAACTCTATCATGACTCATTTGGAACAAAAAATTCCCTTTTTAACTTTGTCTTATTTTGTTTTTTAGCTCACCTGAGCTTTGCTCAAGGTGAGTTATTGTGATCGCCTTTTGTCCGTCGTCCGTCGTGCGTCGTCCGTCGTGCGTCGTCCGTCGTGCGTCGTCCGTCGTGCGTCAACTTCTTCTCCTCAGTAACCAGTGGGTCAATTTGGATGAAACTTCACAGAAAGCATCCTCTCAATGACCTCACCAGAATACCTTCAAATTTTTGGGATCCATGCAAAATTCTGGTTTCCATGGCAACGAAACCGAAAAAACTTCAAAATTCTTCTTCTCCCGAATTGGTTGGCAGATTTACAAATAATTTTGTAGAAATGTTCCTTGGATGACCCTCTATCAGATTCCTTCAAGCCGTGTTGATTGGTCGAAAAACATGGCCGCCAGGGGGGGCGGGGCTATTTTGCCTTATATGGCTATAGTGAAAACTTAAAAAATCTTCTCCTCCGAAAGTGTAAGGCCGATTTTCAAATAATTTTGTAGAAATGTTCCTTGGGTGACCCTCTATCAGATTCCTTCAAGCCATGTTGATTGGTCAATAAACATGGCCGCCAGGGGGCGGGGCTATTTTGCCTTTTATGGCTATAATGAAAACTTAAAAAATCTTCTCCTCCATAAGTGTCAAGCCAATTTTCAAATAATTTTGTAGAAATGTTCCTTGGGTGACCCTCTATCAGATTCCTTCAAGCAATGTTGATTGGTCGAAAAACATGGCCGCCAGGGGCCGGGGCCTATTTTGCCTTATATGGCCAAAGGTGAAAACTTAAAAAATCTTCAACATCTTCTCCTCAGTAACCAGTCGGTCAATTGGGATGAAACTTCACAGAAAGCATCCTCTTAATGACCTCACCAGAATTCCTTCAAATTTTAGGGATCCATGCAGAATTCTGGTTTCCATGGCAACGAAACGAAAAAAACTTCAAAATTCTTCTTCTCCCAAACTGTTTGGCAGATTTTCAAATAATTTTGTAGAAATGTTCCTTGGATGACCCTCTACCAGATTCCTTCAAGCCATGTTGATTGGTCAAAAAACACGGCCGCCAGGGTGGCGGGGCTATTTTGCCTTATATGGCTAAAGTGAAAACTTAAAAAATCTTCTCCGACGAAAGTGTCGGGCTGATTTTCAAATGATTTTGTAGAAATGTTCCTTGGGTGACCCTCTATCAGATTCCTTCAAGCCATGTTGATTGGTCAAAAAACACGGCCGCCAGGGGGGCGGGGCTATTTTGCCTTATATGGCTAAAGTGAAAACTTAAAAAATCTTCTCCTCCGAAAGTGTCAGGCTGATTTTCAAATGATTTTGTAGAAATGTTCCTTGGGTGACCCTCTATCAGATTCCTTCAAGCCATGTTGATTGGTCGAAAAACATGGCCGCCAGGGGGGGGGGGGGGGGGGGGGGCGGGGCTATTTTGCCTTATATGGCTATAGTGCAAACTTAAAAAATCTTCTTCTCCAAAAGTGTCAGCCCGATTTTCAAATAATTTTGTAGAAATGTTCCTTGGATGACCCACTTTCAGATTCCTTCAAGCCATGTTGATTAGTCAAAAAACATGGCCGCCAGTAGGCAGGGCTATTTTGCATTATATGGCTATAGTGAAAATTCAAAAAATCTTCTCCTCCAAAAGTATCTGGCCGATTTTCAAATAATTTTGTAGAAATGTTCCTAGGGTGACCCTCTATCAGATTCCTTCAAGCCAAGTTGATTGGTCGGAAACTATGGCTGCCAGGGGGCGAGGCTTATATAGCTAAAGTGAAAAAAAATTAAAAAATCAGGTGAGCGATTCAAGGGCCATCATGGCCCTCTTGTTTATTTGTATTAATACCTATTGTCAAATGGGGCTTCTTCATATGTTTATGTCAGGAGTTATTGTTGGTGGCATATGTCAATGGCAGTGATAGTCCTTGTTGGTTGTTGTACTAATCTTCAACTTTTCCAAATATTTTCCAAATTATACTTTTAATTTGACTTTCATCGCATTCTGTATTTCTTGCTTGATTTCTATTCTTCTCTTTATTTATTAGCTCCACTGGCTGAAAGCCAGTCTAGCTTATGTCATGGCGAATTGTCCGTCGTGCGTGCGTGCGTGCGTGCGTGCGTGCGTGCGTGCGTGCGTTAACTTTTTCCTTTAAACGACTTCTTCTCCCTAACCACTTGGCCAATTTGGTTGAAACTTCATGGGAAGCATCCTCTCAATGTCCTCTACTAAATTCCTTCAATTTTTTTTGATCCATTCAAAATTCTGGTTTCCATGGCAACCGAAAGAAAAAAATAGTGAGAACTTAAAAAATCTTCTTCTCCGAAAGTGTCAGGCCGATTTTCAAATAATTTTGTAAAAATGTTCCTTGGGTGACCCTTTATTAGATTCCTTCAAGAAATTTTGATTGGGCGAAAAACATGGCCGCCAGGGGGCGGGGCTTTTTTGCCTTATATAGCTATAGTGAAAACTTAAATAATCTTCTTCTCAAAAAGTGTTCAGCAGATTTTCAAATAATTATGTAGAAATGTTCCGTGGGTGACCCTCTATCAGATTCCTTCAAGCCATGTTGATTGGTAAAAAAACATGGCCATCACAGGGCGGGGCTATTTTGCCTATATGGCTAAAGAGCAAACTTAAAAAATCTTCTCCTCCAAAAGTGTCAGGCCGATTTTCAAATAATTTTGTAGAAATGTTCCTTGTGTGAACCTTAATTAGATTCCTTCAAGAAATGTTGATTGGGCGAAAAACATGGCCGCCAGGGGGCGGGGCTTTTTTGCGTTATATAGCTATAGTGAAAACTTAAAACATCTTCTTCTCCGAAAGTGTTCAGCCGATTTTCAAATAATTTTGCAGAAACATTCCTTTGGTGACACTCTACAAGATACCTTTAAGCCATGGTGGTTGGTAAAAAAAAATAGCCACCACGGGGCAGGGCTGTTTGGAGATTTTATTTTTGCCTTATGGCCGTGGAGCGATACTGGCCCTCTTGGGCCTCTTGTTTTTGTAAATGTTTTCGTGAACTGAAAGTTTTGTTTGTAAATCTCAGATTATTGAATGTTATTAGTATTGTGCCATAAGTGCAATTCGCAGTCATTTTATTAAAGTAAATAAATATATATAAATATTTATAAAATACTCGTCGACTTTTCTGTCACTTTTACCACCTTACATAAACCCAATGACAGTTATGATCGGGGTTGAATTACTTACAGTGTTTTAGTTATTTCATGGCATATCACCGATAAGCACTGCAGCCTTGAAGTCATGATATTGGTGTCATATAAGAGGAAGGCTCGTGTTCAGAGAACGATGTATTGATTCTTCTATGCAGCTAGTGCAGTCGTGTCTACATGAGAGTACTAGAAAATAGGCGAGTCACACACCATTTATAGCATTGATAAATCACACATCATGTATAGCATTGATAAATCACACATTATTTATAGCATTGACGAATCACACACCATTTATAGCATTGACGAATCACACACCATTTATAGCATTGATTAATCACACACCATTTATAGCATTGATAAATCACACACCATTTATAGCATTGACGAATCACACACCATTTATAGCATTGATTAATCACATACCATTTATAGCATTGACAAATGTCACACCATGTATAGCATCGATGAATCACACACCATTTATAGCATTGATGAATCACACACCATTTATAGCATTGATGAATCACACACCATTTATAGAATTGATGAATCACACACGATTTATAGCATTGACGAATCACACACCATTTATAGCATTGGTGAATCACACACCATGTATATCATTGATGAATCACACACCATTTATAGCATTGACGAATCACACACCATTTATAGCATTGGTGAATCACACACCATTTATAGCATTGATGAATCACACACCATTTAAAGCATTGATGAATAACACACCATTTATAGCATTGGTAAATCACACACCATTTATAGCATCGATGAATCACACACCATTTATAGCATTGATAGATCTCACACCGTTTATAGCATTGATTAATCACACACCATTTATAACATTGGTAAATCACACACCATTTATAGCATTGATGAATCACACACGATTTATAGCATTGACAAATCACACACCATTTATAGCATTGGTGAATCACACACCATGTATATCATTGATGAATCACACACCATTTATAGCATTGACGAATCACACACTATTTATAGCATTGGTGAATCACACACCATTTATAGCATTGATGAATCACACACCATTTAAAGCATTGATAAATAACACAACATTTATAGCATTGGTAAATCACACACCATTTATAGCATCGATGAATCACACACCATTTATAGCATTGATGAATCACACACCATTTAAAGCATTGATGAATCACACAGCATTTATAGAATTGGTGAATCACACACCATTTAAAGCATTGGTGAATCACACACCATTTATAGCATTGATGAATCACACACCATTTACAGCATTGGTGAATCACGCACCATTTATAGCATTGATGAATCACGCACCATTTATAGCATTGGTGAATCACACACCATTTATAGCATTGATGAATCACACACCATTTAAAGCATTGATGAATAACACACCATTTATAGCATTGGTAAATCACACACCATTTATAGCATTGATGAATCACACACCATTTAAAGCATTGATGAATCCCACACCAATTATAGCATTGATGAATCACACACCATTTATAGCAGTGATGAATCACACACTATTTAAAGCATCGATGAATCACACAATTTATAGCATCGATGAATCACACACCATTTATAGCCATTGGCGAATCACACACCATGTATATCATTGATGAATCATACACCATTTATAGCATTGATAAATCATTTAGCATCAGTTATAGAGCAGCACACTTTGACAAGCTATTTGGTATACAAAGGGTACGCGCACGTGCAATACAGGTGGGTGCCACGATTGTAACGTCCAGAGGTTCATGGTTGTTTTTGCAATATTTGCTCTGTGACGTGGTACATTTATGCAGAGTGTACCAAACAAGCTGTGATCTGTAACGTGGAACATTCATGCAGAGTGTACCAAACAAGCTGTGCTCTGTGACGTGGTACATTCATGCAGAGTGTACCAAACAAGCTGTGATATGTGACGTGGTACATTTATGCAGAGTGTACCAAACAAGCTGTGCTATGTGACGTGGTACATTCATGCAGAGTGTACCAAACAAGCTGTGTTCTGTGACGTGGTATATTTATGCAGAGTGTACCAAACAAGCTGTGATCTGTGACGTGGTACATTCATGCAGAGTGTACCAAACAAGCTGTGTTCTGTGACGTGGTACATTCATGCAGAGTGTTCCAAACAAGCTGTGTTCTGTGACGTGGTACATTTATTTAGAGTGTACCAAACAAGCTGTGTTCTGTGACGTGGTACATTCATGCAGAGTGTACCAAACAAGCTGTGCTCTGTGACGTGGTACATTCATGCAGTGTGTACCAAACAAGCTGTGTTCTGTGACGTGGTACATTTATGCAGAGTGTACCAAACAAGCTGTGTTCTGTGACGTGGTACATTCATGCAGTGTGTACCAAACAAGCTGTGTTCTGTGACGTGGTACATTCATGCAGAGTGTACCAAACAAGCTGTGATCTGTGACGTGGTACATTTATGCAGAGCGTACCAAACAAGCTGTGATCTGTGACGTAGTACATTTATGCAGAGTGTACCAAACAAGCTGTGATCTGTGACGTAGTACATTTATGCAAAGTGTACCAAACAAGCTGTGATCTGTGACGTAGTACATTAATGCAGAGTGTACCAAACAAGCTGTGATCTGTGACGTGGTACATTTATGCAGAGTGTACCAAACAAGCTGTGATTAGTGACGTAGTTCATTTATGCAGAGTGTACCAAACAAGCTGTGATCTGTGACGTAGTACATGTATGCAGATTGTACCAAACAAGCTGTGATCTATGACGTGGTACATTTATGCAGAGCGTACCAAACAAGCTGTGATCTGTGACGTGGTACATTTATGCAGAGTGTACCAAACAAGCTGTGTTCTGTGACGTGGTACATTTATGCAGAGTGTACCAAACAAGCTGTGCTCTGTGACGTGATACATTTATGCAGAGCGTACCAAACAAGCTGTGGTCTGTGACGTAGTACATTTATGCAGAGTGTACCAAACAAGCTGTGTTCTGTGACGTGGTACATTTATGCAGAGAGTACCAAACAAGCTGTGATATGTGACGTAGTACATGTATGCAAAGCGTACCAAACAAGCTGTGTTCTGTGACGTGGTACATTGATGAAGAGTGTACCAAACAAGCTGTGATCTATGACGTGGTACATTTATGCAGAGTGTACCAAACAAGCTGTGTTCTGTGACGTGGTACATTTATGCAGTGTGTACCAAACAAGCTGTGATCTGTGACGTGGTACATTTATGCAGAGTGTACCAAACAAGCTGTGTTCTGTGACGTGGTACATTTATTTAGAGCGTACCAAACAAGCTGTGATCTATGACAAGATACATTTATGCAAAGCGTACCAAACAAGTTTTGCCCTTTGACGTGGTACATTTATGCAAAGCGTACCAATTGATTGATTGGGATTTAACGTCTTTTTTAACAATTTCTTAGTCATATCACGGCGGCCAGTTCACCTACTCATGTGTTTACTGGTTTTCTCACACCAGTACTCCGCATAACAATCTTCCCAAGCAACTGGCTGCTTTTCCACATAGACTTAGCCCATTGGTGGAAGACGAATGACGCATGTCACAATGACTTTTGTCAAACGTCGGAAAGAAAGTTGGCCTAGCGGGGATTCGAACTCACAAACCTGGATTGACAGCCCGCGTCGTTACCGACTGAGCTACCGGGACTCGGCTCAGAGCGTACCAAACAAGCTTGTAGAAGTAGAAAAGTTTAGAAAGTTCTAAAATCAATCTACCTTGGCTGAATGTTAAGCGTCGGGGATTTGGAACTAAGAGTCTCAGGTTCGATCCAAAAGCACTTCGCACAAATTATGGTGGAGTACTCTTTGGCAAGGTAAAATTCCTTTCATGGAACTGGTTTGTTTACCTAGGGATCACGAACAAGTGAATTGTTGCCGTGATATAACTGAAATAATGGTGAAAAGGCTCAAACCCCCAATAAAACAAAAATTTAAAATTCCAAGGGAGGTAATTCATGATTTTTTTTATTATTTAAAATAAATAAGGGAGGTAATTAGTACTTTTTTGTGATGAGATCTTTTAAATTTAATTTATGCAAAAACGAGCATGTGTTCCCGTAGCTTTTTTCTTGCATTTGATTAACCAAATGTTAATCTACCTATTTATGTTATGCACTAAATTGGATATGGCTGCATTTTTTAAAAAAATAAGTGGTAAATATTTCGTCTTTCCTAAAAAACTTAACTTCGCACGTTGTTTCCATGGCGACATGGTAATATTTGGAATTTTTAACATTAATTTTCTGAATACTTCACTGATATCAACATGTTGAATAAGTTATAGCAAAATCCGTTACCATGCGTTCCCGAAAAGTTTAAATGCTTACAGAGAATGGCTATTATAAAAAATACATTAACAGAGCGCATCAAACAATCTGGTCTCTGTGGCGAGATCTATTAATACATAGGGAACAAAACTGTTATATGTGATGTTTATAACATTAATAGAGAGGGCACAACACAAGCTGTTCTCTGTGACGTCTTACATTAAAATACCACTGGTTTATAAGACATTTTAATTCCGTGCACGGTACAAGATAATAGTAGGACTCCATCGTGGTCCAGTGGATAGCGTCGGGGATTTGACAACCGACAACCGCGGCACGACAGTCATGATGTAGTGCTCTTGTGCAAGGCACATTACCTAGCCTAGAACAGGGATCATGAACACGTGAACTGTCACCGAGATATAACTGAAATAATGTTGAAAGCGCCATAAAACCCCGATCAAGCAAAACAAAATAGATAACAGTGAACAGTACGTCTATTTGCCCATTTTCTCATAGCAGAAATTAGCATTATCGTATTCGATAGATAAAGAGAGGACTTTGGTACAGGTTTAACATGATTGTAACATTTTCCGCCTATTCAATAAAGATGTGTTAGTATAAAACGCATAGCACACGCTGAAGATAACCGACTCAATGTACGTTATGCTTAGTAACGCGATGTGTGTTCACAATCTATAGGACCATTTATTTACAAATTTAAAACTATGCTAAGGAGTTTTATACTGTACATATGTCGAATTGGTTTAATACGGAACTATCAACTGACCCTCTCACTTATTATGTAAATGTAAACATAAAAGGGAGTTGTATGGTATACAAATGTTTAAAAATATAACAGCTATATAATATGAAAAACATAACTTCCGTTTATCATATACATTTTTGTATATTGATAATTGTGTTTTTACTTCTGACAATGTATTAATAAATAGCTCATTAAAAAAAAGAACAGCGTTATCTTATGATAATTTTCATTATCCTGTTATATTGTATTGTAGTATTAAGAAAGATAATATTCAACAAGTTTTCATTAATGCATTCATTAAAAACACTGATGTTACTCAAAAGATCAATTTCAAAAATACAAATCAATGTTAAATTTCAAATTAAATATTAAAGCAGCATATTAAGTAAAACCTTCTTATTTCAATTATCTAAATCCTGTAATGCTTGGTAACTATATGAAACTGTTAGTAAACATAAACAAACAGTTGTAGAAAATATTAATAAAATAATCTGACAAAGCCGACTAAATTACATACATTTTATATATCAGGTGGTCAACATACGCTCCCGTAGATACGTAAAACTACAGGGCTGGATTGTGATGATAACAATTTGGCGATAAAAAAAGATAAATCAATTCGACTATCGTGTCTACAATTATCATTATATCTGAAACGATTGGACGGACATTTACACAGTGAATAGCTATTGTGAGGTAAGTTCAAATAGATTCACTTTCATAAATATATCTTTTGTGTCAACGATATTGTTTGTGTGTATTTTAGTGTAGCTAAAGACCTGTCTATGCAATTATACTGCATACTTGCATATCCGATTAACTGTTCAAAGCCTCTGTGACTAATTGGCGAACAGTACGGATTCAGATCAAACTGCGAGAATACGCAGGATACACCAGATATACACTCGCCACTAATACTCTCAAGGAATCCGCAGGTTACACCAGATATACACTCGCCACTAATACTCTCAAGGAATCCGCTGTGGTCGAGTGGTTAGCGTCGGGGATTTCGAAACTGGGTGTCCCGGGATCGATCCCCAGTCGCGGCACTGCGGTCATGGTGGAGTGCCCTTGGGCAAGGCACATTTTCTAGCCTAGTACTGGTTTGTTTACCCAGGGATCATGAATAATTAAATTTAATTGCGCGCTAAATGACGTTAGCTGTCGATGCGCCATAAAACAATATACATTCATTCATTCATTTAATACTCTCAATCTTGTTTTTCTAATGCATTGTTTGTTTTGGCGCGTTAGTTAAAAAGCACATTTATTTGTTTTCTTTTTGACATGGTCTTGGTTAGCGTTGAACGGATATCCGCGTACACATACGTCCCATCCTATAGACTAACATCTGAACATCTCCATACACACACGTCCCATCCTACTGACTGACATCTGAACATCCCCATACATATACGTCCCATCCTACTGACTGTCATCTGAACATCCCCATACATATACGTCCCACCCTAGTGACTGTCATCTGAACATCTCCATACACACACGTCCCATCCTACTGACTGTAATCTGAACATCCCCATACACAAACGTCCCATCCTAGTGACTGTCATCTGAACATATCCATACACACACGACCCATCCTACTGACTGTCATCTGGACATCCCAATACATATGCCTCCCATCCTACTGACTGTCATCTGAACATCTCCATACACACACGTCCCATCCTAGTGACTGTCATCTGAACATCCCCATACACATACGTCCCATCCTAGTGACTGTCATCTGAACATCCCCATACACACACGTCCCATCCTAGTGACTGTCATCTGAACATATCCATACACACACGACCCATCCTACTGACTGTCATCTGGACATCCCAATACATATGCCTCCCATCCTACTGACTGTCATCTGTACATCTCCATACACATACGTCCCATCATACTGACTGTCATCTGGACATCCCCATACATATACGTCCCATCCTATAGACTAACATCTGTACATCCCCCATACACATACGTCCCATCCTACTGACTGTCATCTGGACATCTTCATACATATACGTCCCATCCTACTGACTGTCATCTGGACATCTCCATACATATACGTCTCATCCTACTGACTGACATCTGGACATCTCCATACATATACGTCTCATCCTACTGACTGTCATCTGGACATCCCAATACATATGCCTCCTATCCTACTGACTGTCATCTGTACATCTCCATACACATACGTCCCATCATACTGACTGTCATCTGGACATCCCCATACATATACGTCCCATCCTATAGACTAACATCTGTTCATCCCCCATACACATACGTCCCATCCTACTGACTGTCATCTGGACATCTTCATACATATACGTCCCATCCTACTGACTGTCATCTGGACATCTCCATACATATACGTCCCATCCTACTGACTGACATCTGGACATCTCCATACATATACGTCCCATACTACTGACATTCATCTGGACATCTCCATACATATACGTCCCATCCTACTGACTGTCATCTGGACATCTCCATACATATACGTCTCATCCTACTGACTGACATCTGGACATCTCCATACACATACGTCCCATCCTACTAAATGTCATCTGGACATCCCCATACATATACGTCATATCCTACTGACTGTCATCTGTACATTCCCATATATATACGTCCCATCCTACTGACTGTCATCTGGACATCTCCATACACATACGTCCCATACTACTGACTGTCATCTGAACATCTCCATACACACATGTCCCATCCTACTGACTGTCATCTGAACATCTCCATACACACACGTCCCATCCTACTGACTGTCATCTGAACATCTCCATACACACACGTCCCATCCTACTGACTGTCCTCTGAACATCTCCATACACATACGTCCCATCCTACTGACTGTCATCTGAACATCTCCATACACACACGTCCCATCCTACTGACTGTCATCTGAACATCTCCATACACACACGTCCCATCCTACTGACTGTCATCTGAACATCTCCATACACACACGTCCCATCCTACTGACTGACATCTGGACATTTCCATACATATACGTCCCATACTACTGACTGGCATCTGGACATCCCCATACACATTTGTCACGTCCTACTGATTGTCATCTGGACATCCTCATACACATACGTCCTATCCTACTGACTGTCATCTGGACATCCTCATACACATACGTCCCATCCTACCGACTGTCATCTGGACATCCCCATACACATACGTCCTATCCTACTGACTGTCATCTGGACATCCTCATACACATACGTCCCATCCTACTGACTGTCATCTGGACATCCCCATACACATACGTCCTATCCTACTGACTGTCATCTGGACAGCCCCATACACATACGTCCTATCCTACTGACTGTCATCGCTACATCCACATACACATACGTCCCATCCTACTGACTGTCATCTGGACATCCCCATACACATACGTCCTATCCTACTGACTGTCATCGGTACATCCCCATACACATACGTCCCACCCTACTGACTGTCATCTGGACATCTTCATCCACATACGCCCCATACTACTGACTGCCATCTGGACATCTTCATACACATACGTTCCATACTTATCCGCGACCCCTTGTTATACTTGACCGGGAAATTACAATTTGAACATCATAGGCCGATGGTTTATAGCTGACTTGCAGTTCGTTGGTACAACAAGTTCAGAATTTACATATCAAAGTACTGAAAGATAATTGAGTATGGAGAATATCATTTCGTTTCTAATAAATACCCACAACATGCATTTGTGTTTTATCTAAAATTCTATAGTTAGAAAGGAAATTATAAATTTAAGTTCTAACATATTCTCTAATCTTAATCAAGTACATAATTATGAGAACCATGGTGATGTGTAATATACTGGAACAGTCCACTTTTATTATCAAACTAGCAAATAAATCCTGTATGGACTGCATTTGCAATCAGTTTCTACTTACTTTAACTGAAATTAATTTTCTTACCTTGACCGACACCAGTCTTTAAATATTGCACATTCTATTTCTACTACCAGTAATGAACTAATTCTAAACAGGACCAGTCGATTTTAGTTTTAATGAGTGGTCCTCTCACATTTATGAAAATATTTTGAATGGAATTGTATAAGTTTCAAACCCATTAGAAACTGAAACAAAATCATGAGTATTAAATTCTCACAAAACAAGAGAAAACAATTTTGTTTTAATCTTATTTAATTAAGTTCCACTCGTCAGGTTATTTGGATCTGTAACGTAGATCTACTTCCCTGTTCAGATTGATCCAAAAACTAAGTTTATGAAAGTTCATTTCACTTTAGTTGTCAAAGAATAGTAATTACATAATCACAGTAGTCGTTTGGGAACGTAAGCATGAGGGCGGCATTTTCTTTTATCTTTTCCTTGTGGAATGTGACTTACCGACCACTAAGTAGGTCATTTGTGGACCATGTTTTAATTTTTATGATAAGGTAATTCCGGAATACTTGTGGATTTAAAAATGGGTTTGTTGAATATAATTTCCTCCCTTGTAAATCTTTTCCTAAAAACTTCCTTTTATGCAATCAGAAATGATCGGAACTTAACACTTTGATACGCAGTTCTTGAATAAACATTGAGTATCCGTAATTTTCATTGAGTTTCGTTACCTATTGATTTAGAACTGGATATCTTCCCTGTCCGTTTTGGACATATGGTTCTCGTATTCGGTCGTAAAAGTTCCCAATAATAAAGGATTGACAAAGGGTTTTCCAAAAAAGAATGGGAAATTGAAAGTAGATTTTTCGAACTTTTGACAAGCGCAAAAGAAGATCTACTAGCTCACTGCTTTCTCAAGCCACAGCAAATTCTCCGTAGAAAATAAATATACTGAGTAATTTCTTCTTTTGCCACAATAATTCCAAAAGTCGTCTGCTGCAGAGGCTTACAAAGGGTCTGAATGTGGTGGGTAAGGGTTGATATCTCAGGTTTAATTTGCTAAATATTTCAGAATAGAATAATAGGAAGCAAAATGAGTTATTGCTTTCTATGACCAATGTCTCATTTTGTCATAATGTTTTCAAAAGATGCCTGCTGCAAATGCATCTGTGAGTAGTAAAAATACTATTAAAATATCACAAACAAATTACTTTGACAGAAGAAGTAGATTAATTTATTTTACAAGAGGAAACAAAGGGTTACAATTTACAAAGGGTAATGTGTTGCTTGTGTTCATTGGCGTAGTGATATCCTAATAATTAAGTTCACTTAAATATGATATTTACACATTTAGACACTTGTAATTTTATTTGGTTACCTAGAATAAGTGGATTTGTTTTTTACTTATTTGACTGTTGCTTATGTTTGCATTCGTAATACAGTATATAATTGTTTGCACTTTGTTTTTAGCGTACTGAAGTGTAAGAAATGGTGTTCTCAGTCATTAACATCACGTGACTTCAAAACCTCACTTGAAACTATGGTAGCTCTACCAAAAATGAATCCCAAAGCACGTGTTATGTCGTCAGTACTCACCGCGTGTGAGCAATACGACACCGTGATGCCATGTAAAGAGCTGTCAATCAAGACACGTCACGCGAACGAGCTGACGTTTCGGAGATAGTAATTACAGATAACGACTGTTATTATCATGTGCTTATAAAGCCAAGGGGGGAGGGGGGTATTGCATCACTCTACATTGTGGTATTTTGTTTAATGTGTGCGGAAAGTGTTGATTCAAGCGAGGTTATGTCGTAAAGCAAATTGAATATAATGTTGTAGTAGCAGTATACGTTGCTTTGTAATTTACTACGAGTTATGTGGAACATTTGATATCTCGCGAGATCGAAGGTCGAGAGAGATGTTAATTTATTCACGCTCTGAGTAGACATTAGAAGGCCGCAAATATCTACTACAATATAATTTTCCTTTTATTATATAACTATTTTTAAAAAATGTTTAAGACACAAAAAGACAACTTATACACATTTTAATGGTTTCAAAAGTGAAATAATACATTTTACACATAACAAGTAATTTATGAATGGTGTGTGAATGAATGTATGATGGTTTATGACACATCGACAACTTATGTCATTTAGCACGCTAGTTATTTTACATTGCCGTAAACATACACATATATATGACAGTTTAACAAATGAACAGATATGCATCCATTGACGAGAAATACACACACATTTTAACAGATTTAACAATATACATATACTGCACATGGCAAAGATGTCAAAACCATCAATTTACCGTACACAACAACAACAACAAACAATATAAAAGTAACATTATTTAAAAAAAAAAAAAATATGTTGGAAACACTTGTATGATGTAACAGAAACAAAACATATGCAATGGGAATACTAGTTATGATGTTATATATATTCGATCCGCAGTCGCCGCGGTCATGATGGAAAATCCCTTTGGCAAGGCAAATATATAGCATAGTGCTAGTTAATTAACACGGTGATCATGTCTGTCTGTCTGGCTGGCTGGCTGGCTGGTTGACTGGATGGCTGGCTGGCTGGCTGGCTGGCTGCCTGGCTGTCTGGCTGGCTGACTGGCTGGCTGGCTGGCTGGCTGGCTGGCTGGCTGGCTGGTTGGCTGGCTGGCTGGCTGGCTGACTGACTGTCTGGCTGGCTGGCTGGCTGGCTGGCTGGCTGGCTGGCTGACTGGCTGGCTGGCTGGCTGGCTGGCTGGCTGGCTGGCTGGCTGACTGACTGTCTGTCTGTCTGGCTGGCTGGCTGGCTGGCTGGCTGGCTGGCTGGCTGACTGACTGGCTGGCTGGCTGCCTTGCTGTGTGGCTGGCTGGCTGGCTGGCTGACCGGCTGGCTCACTGGCTGGCTGACTGGCTGGCTGGCTGGCTGGCTGGCTGGCTGGCTGACTGGCTGTCTGCAAATGAAAAAAGAAAAATCAGTACCAAGTGCTTTATAGAAATGTACATGTATATATCTGTTTTGTTAATTGCATTGTGTGTTACAACCGAATTAATATTCTTCTCAAGTAAGAAGGATCAAACATAGAAGCATAATGTCTCTAGATCTGTTATGCATAACACGCACTGGCTGAATAGCAACTTATATATAGCCTCCCCTCCCAATCTATCGCTCTCATACCATATATTGACCATCAATCACTAAACTTTACCAATCAGAACGACAAGCATCATAGTCATGGTAAGACAGGTTTTTACGAAGACAATCGAATAACCTCTGTTATCATCTATGTTAATCCATTATTCACATTCTCACAACTATAGCAAAAAGTCTTAAGATGGAGTAGTTAACACATTTAAATCTCCCTTTCTCCTTTCGAAACTAATTTTAACTCGTCTGTACGCTGGAACATGTTAAACATTTGAGCCGTCCCGCGAGAAAACCAACATTATTGGGCTCTGCGTAATGTATCGACCCAGATCAGCCTGTGCAGTCCGCGCAGACTGATCAGGGCCGACACATTTCGTCTCAGGGGGATAGAGGTATAGAGTAATGATTCCTGAAACAGAAAATCCACAGGAGGGGAAAAGTGTCTATCCGGGTAAGCCTGTGCAGATTGCGCAGACTGATCCGGGCCGACACAATCCGTCTCAGGGGAATGAATGAATGAATGTATATTGTTTTATGGCGCATCGACAGCTAAGGTCATTTAGCGCGCATTTAAAATTTATTATTCATGTTTCCTGGGAGAACAAAGCAGTACTAGGCTAGAAAATGTGCCTTGCCCAAGGGCACTCTACCATGACCGAATTGCCGCGACTGTTGATCGAACCCGGGACACCCGGTTTCGAAATCCCCGACGCTAACCACTCGACCACAGCGGATTCCCGTCTCAGGGGAACAGAGAAAAAGAGTAATGATTCCTGAAACAGAAAATCTACATGATGCGAAAAGTGTCTATTCGGGTAAGCCTGCGCGGCATGCTTAGGCTGATCCGGGTCGATACTTTACGCAGAGTCCACAATGTTTGTTACGAGCTGACTCGCCTGAATCAGTATTGTTTGCAAAAACCTCAACATTGCCTTTGGCGCTGAAAGAGTTAATTGTATAAAGGGTATAGCTCTAGGGATATTTGATACGATTTATTGATTTGCTGCCCGATCGGTAGATAAATTGGTCATTAATTAACTATAATTAGTTAACTATAATTAGTGTGTATTGCGCATTGCAGATTGTTCATACGTAAATTAGCGTGTAAATTACACCATATGTAATTGCGATTGTGGAGGAAGCGAAAGATCAGAGTGGAATACACATTATGGTAATGTTTCTCTGGTTTACATTTTATTTTTGGTATAACTTTTTTGCACATAAATACATTGTTTTTGGATTCGACATTTTTAAATTAATATATTAGTCTGTTCATTTCTATACACATTTTCTGTCACAGTAGAAGCTTGCAATCAATTTCAATGGGAGACATCGGTCAGTTATCTCCCTTTAATACTCTCTAAATCTAGCTTGGTCCTATCATTTGGTTTCCTCTGTTTTTATCTTGGTTTCTTTGCACTGGATGGTGCAGTTATAATTGCATTTGCTAGGCCAACTGTTATGAGATTGATTAGTAATTCCAAATATGTGTTCTTTAAACACTGCTATGTAAATTTTCTCTTTTGAATCACCACTTTAATTAACACATTTATGATTAATGTGTACAGAGTAATTGCAATATCTTATTGCGAAATAGCGATAAAGACAAAGGATTTCAACTAAAAGGACCAAACTACTATTTGGTCTTCCTTGGTCTTGATCTGACAAGAGAGATAATTTGATTATCACTAATGTCCCTCATTAATATATATATTATATATATCTTTTTGTATATATACATATTCCCCATATTCTGTTTTCAGGCTAGTAAGCTCTCAGAAGACCAAATTAAAGGTAAATATTTACAAAATTAATTATAATTATAATCAATATACGAACAGGCAGTTGGGGGTGCGTTTTACATGTTCTAAACTATTTATTTGATCCTCTAACCCTATGTTGTGGGTACTCAAAAGAATCGTCTGAGTGAGAAGATTCTTTTGAGTACCCACAACATAGGGTTTGTTTTAATAATAAGAGAGAAATTGTTGGAAAAAGAGCTGAATTATTATACCCCTCCTTATCTGAACATCTGGACCATCAATGATCCGTCTGACTGATAGTTGATACTTCTCTGGATTTGTGAAATAAAAATGTCAGGAAAAAAATGATGTCTCACTCGGCATTTTACGTCTCAAGTTTACGAGATAAGCCGAGGAATGCCGAGTTTTTCAAACAATATTACCAATTTGTTTTTAGAGACGTGAACGTCATTTGGGCCGTCCCGCGAGAAGACCAACATCATCACATCTGCGTAATGTATCGACCGGATCAGCCTGCGCAGTCCGCGCAGACTGATCCGGGCCGATACATTCCGTCTCAAGGGGATAGAGGTACAGAGTAATGATTTCTGAAACAGAAAATCCACAGGAGGCGAGAAGTGTCTATCCGGGTAAGCCTGCGCGGCATGCTTAGGCTGATCGGGGTCGATACTTTACGCTGAGTCCACAATGTTGGTTTTCTCGCGGGACGGCTCATTTATTTTTAATGGATCCATGCAATGCGAAATACATTTGTAGAACATATACTTGGATACAGACTAATAAAGCTGAAGCTAGAACGAAATTCAACACAAGGAATAAAGTTTCTAAATGTATATATATAGACCATCAGAACTCAAGATAGGGGTGGTGCGTTTTGCACGTTCTAAACTCTTTATTTGACCCTCTAACCCTATGTTGTGGGTGCTCAAAAGAATCGTCTCAGTGAGATGTCAGGAAATAATGTATTGGGTTTAAGATAAGTGATGTATCGAATGGATTTATTTGATACCTCAATATGTGAAACATATAACCGTGCGTTAACTTTAACATTGAGATCTACATTCCAAATAGTTATCTCAGTGTAGACGGTCACATTGTTCTGTACCGACTGATCCCGTTTGTCTGTCTGAAGCTTTGAAGTCATTGAAAATGATATGTTAGCACTGTACCACGGCAAAGCTTACACCAGAAACAACCCATACAGTTCAACAAGTCAAAAGTTACATTTCTGCTAGTTGTGGGCGTTTTGTAAACTCGTTTCGAAATGATTTTTTTATTTTTAATTTATTGATTTTTATTTTCTTCTTAATTTATTGATTTATCTTCCTTATGGGCTATTGGTAAACATCAAGATAAACTATAATATATACATGCATAATATAATACAATGAAACGTAAAATACAGTTAAATCATAACGACATTACGAGTGCGATGTTTAATGGTTCAAATACTGGTTGTGATGTGTCGATATAATAGTATCAACATTACCAATTCATTGCAACTCATATGATGTGGTTTCACTTTTACTACTAATTCACTTGTTATGTCATAGACAACACTAATCCGAACCATTAATTACCCGATACAAAATGGTTAACTCTGATAAAGGTCTACGTTACATTCAATTTGCACGTTTAGCGGAGTTAAACATAAACCTAAACACAGCAATGCATTGGAATCTCGTGCTTGTGTTAACTGTTTATTTTGCGGTCCACAAAAGCGGCACATGATCATTGTTTTCCACGCTCTACCATCTAGTATCGCATCGCTAATATTAAATTCGTACATTATAATGATAGTTATATATATAAAAGAGTGGTGCAGAGGTAGAGCGACGGCCTCTCGCATCAATCGACCCTGGTTCGAGTCCCGTGATGAGCGGGTCCTGACTTTGCGATCTACTCAAACGACGCGAGTACTGGTTAAGTCTCCAGGAAGCAGACATTGAGCGTGTTTAATATTATAAGCTGAAAGCTTGCTTCGCAAGCGATGTAAAATAAATAATGTTTAAATTAAAAGTTTCCATGATCTTTTATTTTTTTATTTTTTGTTTCGAAAAAGGAAATATAATTAAACGTGGGAATATCAAGAAACAAGCTTATCAATCTTTCATTTATAACGCGGGCATGTAAATCTGGTTTATGTGAGTGTGTGTATATGTTTGTATATGTATGCGTAGGTGTGTACATATATATAAGTGAGTGTGTATGTATACATGTATGCATATATGTTTGTGTTTGGATATACACACAAGTATATGTATGAATGATAAAACATGCTTCTATCTTCCATTATGTACCAACTTCTTTCTTTCTCACTATTGTTTCTTTTTCTCCTATTCTAAATTTCTCTGATATTGTTTTCATTATAGCGCCTTTGGTTGCCCTCTGAACACTATGTACAATTTATTTCAGCGCTGTCTTTTATGTATTATGTACATACTCAGCACCTTAATCAAATAGTGTACATGTATATTGTATTGTACGGTTCTGACACATGTGGTGTATTCACTGTAGTACCATTGTTTATTTACAGATATTAAGGAAGCATTTTTTATGTTTGACACCAGTAACACTGGTAATGTGGACTGTTCCAAATTGGGGACGGCCATTAGGTCGTTAGGTATGAACCCGTCAGAGGCCGAAGTGAAGGAAATGATTAAGGAAGCAGACAAAACAGGCAAGTGCTATTTTGTTGGACATCATAATCGCATGACAAATAGTTGACACCGCATGTTGTAGTGATGGATGATTCCAATACCATCATAAAACTTCAACACAATCTAAACAGTTCGATACGTACTGCATGAACGTATGCTGATTATTAGGAAATAGACATTATTTACCAAGTAACCAGCATGCTCCATCACAAACAGACTGCTGCATTGATCAACGTACTACTTTGGCAAAATGTTTGTGTCGAGGTTATAAAACATAGATACGCAAGGTTTTTTAAATGCTTTTCTTTTTCGACAAGGTTGCTTATCATGCACATTGTATCTGTGTTGGCGTATTTGTACGCGTTGACGCATCCACTTTGTCATTCTGTAATTCATGACAACAGCTTGCAACATGCGAAGTTTCAACTACTTCCATCGACAGACCACATATGTCCATGTCAGCATGCGAAGTTTACAAGAACTTCAATATTATAGTTTGGTCATCAAATTGTCCAAAATGTTGATGTTTGTCATATGTTTCAAGTCTGTAATGATAATTAATATAACTCATTAAGGGTGAAAGAATGTATGAAATTGAATGATTTAAAAATGTCCTAATAGATCAACATGTATTAATAAATCAATGATATAGACGACATTGACTTGAAAGTATTGCTGAATTGTTTTTTGGTCTATTCCCCCAGTTTTCAACTGTTCATATTTCCCAAGTAAAACCCTCTATAATATGATTTGAGGTAAATGGTTGTGTATATTTTAACGACAAATCTTCAGGCACATAGACGAACATAATTTATAAATAATTTCTCTGAAGAATACAGAATACTTGTGGAACAGATGAGTTTGGGAAATGTTGATGGAGAAAAGATGCTTGATTCTCGACCAAATTATTTGTTCATAAATGTTTTCAAATGTGTATCAATATCTTACAATCATTTTTCTCTCTATTCCTGTTGGTAGAGTCTACATGGTTCATATCTCGCTACCAGTAACCTCCTTTCGCGACCGGTTACCTCCTTCTTCACCCGTCAATCTAGCTTTCCGCGAACTAAAAGTCAACACTACAACCCATGCAGCCACATCGGGAGAAATTCAGAAACGGTTCATTTGTTTTGTCTTTTGAATGATAAACTATTCTGTCATCATAATAATTATTTACATACATGACATCGTAATAATCGGTTCATTTGTTTTGTCTTTTGAATGATAAACAATTCTGTCATGATAATAATTATTTACATACATGACATCGTAATAATCGGTTCATTTGTTTTGTTTTTTGAATGATGAACTCGTCTGTCATCATAATAATTATTTACATACATGACATCGTAATAATCGGTTCATTTATTTTGTCTTTTGAATGATGAACTCGTCTGTCATCATAATAATTATTTACATACATGTCATCGTAATAATCGGTTCATTTGTTTTGTCTTTTGAATGATAAACTATTCTCTCATCATAATAATTATTTACATACATGTCATCGTAATAATCGATTCATTTGTTTTGTCTTTTGAATGATAAACTCTTCTGTCATCATAATAATTATTTACATACATGTCATCGTAATAATCGGTTCATTTGTTTTGTCTTTTGAATGATAAACTCTTCTGTCATCATAATAATTATTTACATACATGACATCGTAATAATCGGTTCATTTGTTTTGTCTTTTGAATGATAAACTATTCTCTCATCATAATAAGTATTTACATACATGTCATCGTAATAATCGATTCATTTGTTTTGTCTTTTGAATGATAAACTATTCTGTCATCATAATAATTATTTACATACATGACATCGTAATAATCGGTTCATTTGTTTTGTCTTTTGAATGATAAACTATTCTGTCATCATAATAATTATTTACATACATGACATCGTAATATTCGGGTGTTAAGTAAAAACAAATGTGATTATACCCCATCCGCTTTTCATGTACACAAAGATAATGCCGACGTCGGATTCAAGAACAATATCCTTTAAGAAACAGGTACCAATGTCTGAGACAGTCACACATGAATAAAACGCACTTTCACATCAGTTGTTTATTATCAATACACGTACCATTTCTTCTTCCTCACAGAGAGTTTTGCTTCCCTCGACCTCGATTCTGCTCGTAGTTCAGATTAATTAAGATTGGAATAGTTTGAAGACATAATGATTTATTTATTTAATTCTAATATTATCTTATTGATGATAATCGATGTCAGTGTCGGTCCTTGCGGATAAACAAGGGAAATAATCTACCACGATTAACCCGTTATGCTTTATTATCCGAAATAAATGAAGCCAATAATTAATAATCTGATCAACTTATGTGGGCTTCGGGTGCAGAAGAGAAAAGAAAATAAGGAATTTTAACTACGAGCATATTTTCTCCTTTTCCAACAATATCTTTGAAAGTCGATTGATGCTAAGGGATCAAAATATATCAAGACATACTTTGTAAAACATGTTGTTTGTAAAGCATGTTGTTTGTAAAACATGTTGTTTGTAAAACATGTTGTTTGTAAAGCATGCTGTTGGTAAAACATGCTGTTTGTAAAGCATGCTGTTTGTAAAGCATGCTGTTTGTAAAGCATGTTGTTTGTAAAACATGCTGTTTGTAAAGCATGCTGTTTGTAAAACATGTTGTTTGTAAAGCATGCTGTTTGTAAAACATGTTGTTTGTAAAGCATGCTGTTTGTAAAGCATGCTGTTTGTAAAACATGCTGTTTGTAAAACATGCTGTATTGGTTTCAGGTAAAGGATTCGTCGACGAGAAGTCATTTGTGGAGACGTTATCTAACCATTGGACACCCGTTAACACAGAGGCAGACGTTATCGATGCGTTTAAGGTAAGATATTCATATCCCATCCAGAGTTGCTTCCCCTGGGAAAAAATGAAATTCAAGAAGATATAACTTTCATCTGATACATTTGAAAATATCTATAACTTGTCTGTTTAAAAGAAACACCAACCGAAGGGCAATTACATAATTTCAAAGGTAACATACGCTCTAAAGGTATCTAACTGATCTTTAATCAAATACTTGCACTGCGTTCAATGAAAGATTATGGTAGCAAACATAAGCCAATCCTGAAATAAATCAGGATTTGTTTGTTCACTTCTGGTACGAAACGTTACGAACCGTGAGCAACTAAAATGCTACAGTGAACGCAAGATTGCTGTCTTATTTCACAAGACAAGATATAAACTTCAGAGTAATTAGATGAAGTGGCTTTTTACCGAAATCTTACAAATAGCTGGTCATCAGTCTCAATCTTGCTAATTATTCAATGGATAACCAGAATAGAAACTGTAAACAAGATAATGACTTGAATACGTACATTTCTTTTGTCATAAAACATATATGAACGCTTTATATGGGAACTTGATTATCGTCGTCCGTGTGAAAACCTACACGTTGACATTTATCAACAGTATAGGTTCAGGTCAGCCAGCACATCTACTCCGTCTCATCAGAGTCTACACTAATCAATTAGAAATATGTAAACGGTGTATGTCTGTGTCAGTCTGTACGGATACACAGTCTGGTCGGGATCTACACTGCCCCTAAAGGTCAACTTGTACCGTTTCCGATCCTCAATACAATTAGAAAGCAACACTTGGTCGATAGTGACATAACTTTCAATAGGCTATGACAATAAAATACTAAGAACTGTACTTTGTCGCCTTTTCTAATCTTGATACCAATGCCATCAATGGTCGTCAGTACCAAAGAATAGCTGTTTAAACACACTTGTATGGTGCTTGTAAGTTTAATGCTACAACAATAAGGCGATACGTTTGGTAAAAAGAGCATACTTTCAATTCATTTTTTTTTCCGATGAACTTATCACTCATGACGCAGATATAAATATTCTGAGAAAAAGATAAATATTCTGGTCATTCGGGTATACTATCTGAATACATGAATGTAGTTCCCACATCGGCCATGTCACACGAAAACCAACTTGAGGGTCTTTGCGACTAGCGAAGATCCTGATCACCCTTTGCCTCTGTACAGCCTTATCAGGATCGTTCCTGTTCGAATAGTAGTCGCACAGGCATCCCGTTAGCCCCTGTACAGCCTTATCAGGATCGTCCCTGTTCGAATAGTAGTCGCACAGTAATCCTCTTCTAAACGCGTGACGGTATCGTGTCACGTGATGGTATCGTGTCACGTGATGGTATCGTGTCACATGATGGTATCGTGTCACGCATAACCTCGGACGCTCAAGTTCGTATTACATGTCATGGTTATGATAAATACATCACGATCAATAATACATACATCTTCTTTTATTCCTGACAGACATTTGATAAAGAAGGCAATGGTTACATAGATTCCAAACAATTAAAGAGCGTATTACTTAATTTGGGTGAACAGTTAAATGAAGAAGAGATCGAGGATGTGATGAAAATAGCCAACCTAGATGAAGACGGACAGTTACACTATAGCTGTAAGTATGCAGATACATCTAGAGGACGTTTTAAGATGACTAATTAAAATAGTAACGGACAGTTACACTATAGACTTAAGTGTTTAGATACATGTAGAGGACGTTTTAAGATGACCAATTAAAATAGAGACGGACAGTTACACTATAGGCATAAGTGTACAGATACATGTAGGCTACGTTTTAAATGAGCAAATTATAATAGTGACGTTCAATTACACTATAGGCATAAGTGTACAGATACATGAATACTACTAAATTAATCAATTAACACTGTGACGGACAGTTACACTATAGCCATAAGTGTACAGATACATGAAGACTACTAAATTAATCAATTAACACTGTGACGGACAGTTACACTATAGCCATAAGTGTACAGATACATGAAGACTACTAAATTAATCAATTAACACTGTGACGGACAGTTACACTATAGCCATAAGTGTACAGATACATGAAGACTACTAAATTAATCAATTAACACTGTGACGGACAGTTACACTATAGACATAAGTGTTCATATACATTTAGAGGACGTTTTAAACAAGCCAATTGAAATAGTGACGGACAGTTACACTATAGACAAAAGTGTTTAGATACATGTAAACGACGTTTTAAGATGAACAATTAAAATAGTGACGGACAGTTACACTAGTTGTTCAGATACATGTAGAGGACGTTTTAAGATGACCAATTGAAATAGTGACGGACAGTTACACTATAGACTTAAGTGTTCAGATACATGTAGAGGACGTTTTAAGATGATCAATTAAAATAGTGACGGACAGTTACACTATATATACTGAAGTGTTCAGATACATGTAGAGGACGTTTTAAGATGAACAATTAAATAGTGAAGGACAGGTAACTTAGACATAAGTGTTCAGATACATGTAGAGGAAGTTTAAAAATAGCCAATTAAAATAGTGACGGACAATTACACTATAGACTGAAGTGTTCAGATACATGTAGAAGACGTTTTAAGATGACCAATTAAAATGTGACGGACAGTTACACTATGGACTTAAGTGTTCAGATACATGTAGAGGACGTTTTAAAATAGCCAATTACACTATAGTTAGTGTCAGTGACATATAAACGACGTTCTAAAATCGTAATGGAGTTACACTATTGTTAGTGTAAGTGACATATAGACGACGTTCTAAAATCGTAATGGAGTAACACTATAGTTAGTGTCGGTGACATATATACGACGTTCTAAAATCGTAATGGAGTTACACTATTGTTAGTGCCAGTGACATATAGACGATGTTCTTAAATCGTAATGGAGTTACACTATAGTTAGTGTCGGTGACATATAGAGAACGTTCTAAAATCGTAAAAGAGTTACACTATAGTTAATGTTAGTAACATATAGACGACGTTCTAAAATCGTAATGGAGTTACACTATTGTTAGTGTAAGTGACATATAAACGACGTTCTAAAAACTCAATGTAGTAACACTATAGTAAGTGTCAGTAACATATAGACGACGTTCTAAAATCGTAATGAAGTTACACTATAGTTAGTGTCAGTAACATATAGACGACGTTTTAAAATCGTAATGGAGTTACACTATTGTTAGTATCAGTGACATATAGACGACGTTCTAAAATCGTAATGGAGTTACACTATTGTTAGTGTAAGTGACATATAGACGACGTTCTAAAATTGTAATGGAGTAAAACTATAGTTAGTGTCAGTGACATATAGACGACGTTTTAAAATCGTAATGGAGTTACACTATAGTTAGTGTCAGTGACATATAGACGACGTTCTAAAATCGTAATGGAGTTACACTATTGTTAGTGTAAGTGAAATATAGACGACGTTCTAAAAACGTAATGGAGTAACACTATAGTTAGTGTCAGTAACATATAGACGACGTTCTAAAATCGTAATGAAGTAACACTATAGTTAGTGTCGGTGACATAAAGACGACGTTCTAATCTCGTAATGGAGTTACACTATAGTTAGTGTCAGTAACATATAGACGACGTTCTAAAATCGTAATGGAGTAACACTATAGTTAATGTCAGTGACATATAGACGACGTTCTAAAATCGTAATGAAGTAACACTATAGTTAGTAACACTATAGTTAGTGTCAGTGACATATAGACGACGTTCTAAAATCGTAATGGAGTTACACTATAGTTTGTGTCGGTGACATATAGACGACGTTCTAAAATCGTAATGGAGTTACACTATAGTTAGTGTCAGTAACATATAGACGACGTTCTAAAATCGTAATGGAGTTACACTATAGTAAGTGTCAGTGACATATAGACGACGTTCTAAACTCGTAATGGAGTTACACTATTGTTAGTGTCAGTGACATATAGACGACGTTCTAAAATCGTAATGGAGTTACACTATTGTTAGTGTAAGTGACATATAGACGACGTTCTAAACTCTTAATGGAGTTACACTATTGTTAGTGTAAGTGACATATAGACGACGTTCTAAACTCGTAATGGAGTTACACTATTGTTAGTGTCAGTGACATATAGACGACGTTCTAAAATCGTAATGGAGTTACACTATAGTAAGTGTCAGTGACATATAGACGACGTTCTAAAATCGTAATGGAGTTACACTATAGTTAGTGTCAGTTCCGAAGAAACGACGCTAAAAAATGCTACACCAGGAAAACGGCCATTAGTATCAAAAACAAAGACAAATCTACATTTCCAACCTTTTCTGATTAAATCAGTATATAGTTTTCACTTGGAATTAAGTCTGCAGTCACAATTCTTTTAACAAATCTTCAGAAATAAAATATGCCAACGGATTCAATGTTACCTTCTCTGGACTGACGGTCCACGTCTTGACATGATATAAAGTGATTGTCAATAGTTCCATATTAAGTAACACATAATATGTTCTTGTCATTTCAGCATTGGTTCAAGTATTGTTAGCACATGCATATAGTTAATCGACAAGAGAATGGTTTAGAAACGTAATCAACGTCGAGTATGTTCTGCACCAAAACATTCAAACTGAGGGTTTCTTCACCAACTAATGGAATAATATATTTGACTTCATTCCCAATATCATTCCATTGCATCATTATATTCATGTCTCAATTCCATACTGACATCTTGGAACAGAGTGATTAGTTACTGCATTCATTAAAGGATCATAGCTCAGACCGACTTCGGGTTTTGATGAATTACCCGTTCGTGTACGACATACTCAACATAAACCATTAAACACACATGAAGAGACATGCATAAACTTATTTGGATCCCTACAAAAAATAAATATAAAAAGAATCAGCAGACGATCTTTGCAAACTTTGAGGGAAAAAGATTGATTGATTGATTGGGGTTTAACGCCGCTTTCAACAATTTTTCAGTCATATCACGGCGGCCAGTTCACCTTCTCATGCGTTTCCTGGCTTTCTCGTACCAATACTCCACACAACATACTTTCCAAGCAACTGGCTGCCTTTCCACATAGCCTGTAAGCCCATTGGTGAAAGACGAATGACGCATGTCACAGTGTCTTTTGTCAAACGTCGGAAGGAATGTTGGCTGTTGACTCACAAACCCTGGATTGACAGCCCGCGTCGCTACCGACTGAGCTACCGGTGCTCGGCTTGAGTAAAAAAGGATAACTTACTAATGAGCAATCCATTATAGGACACAATGTTTTCAACTCTTTATAATAGTTTTTCATTCATTTGAGTTTTTCTATAATTGTTCAAAGTCGTCCGCTGCAGATGTGTTGTATGAGAAGAAAGGTTAACCGGTATTTTCAGTAACATTAGTTTAGTTTAAACTTACTTATCATACATCGATTTCAAAACAAGCTTACAGCTTATATTAATCACGCTCGATGTCTGCTTCCTGGAGACTTAACCAGTACCCGCACCGTTTGCGATGAAAAAAAAAAAAAAAGCAGAAACCGCTCATCCCGGGATTTGAATCCGGGACCTTTGGTACGAGAGACCGACGATTTACCTCTGCACCACTGTCTTCCACATCAGTAACATCATAATGAATTGAATGATCATTTCGACTTATAATCTCGTCGAAAAGGCAAAATATATATACATATGAAGTATTACTAATATACATGAATATATCAAGTATTATTAATATGCATAAATATATCAAGTATTACTAATATGCATGAATATATCAAGTATTATTAATATACATGTATATATCAAGTATTACTAATATACATGAATATATCAAGTATTATTAATATGCATAAATATATCAAGTATTACTAATATGCATGAATATATCAAGTATTATTAATATACATGTATATATCAAGCATTACTAATATGCATGTACATATCAAGTATTATTGATAATATTACTAATATGCATGTATATATCAAGTATTACTAATATGCATGTATATATGAAGTATTATTAATATGCATAAATATATCAAGTATTACTAATATGCATGTATATATCAAGTATTATTAATATGCATAAATATATCAAGTATTACTAATATGCATGTATATATCAAGTATTACTAATATACATGTATATAACAAGTATTATTACTATGCATAAATATATCAAGTATTACTAATATGCATGTATATATCAAGTATTACTAATATACATGTATATATCAAGTATTACTAATATACACGTATATATCAAGTATTACTAATATACATGTATATATCAAGTATTACTAATATACATGTATATATCAAGTATTACTAATATACACGTATATATCAAGTATTACTAATATACACGTATATATCAAGTATTACTAATATACATGTATATGTCAAGTATTACTAATATACACGTGTATATCAAGTATTTCTAATATGCATGTATATATCAAGTATTATTAATATGCATAAATATATCAAGTATTACTAATATGCATGTATATATCAAGTATTACTAATATACATGTATATAACAAGTATTATTACTATGCATAAATATATCAAGTATTACTAATATGCATGTATATATCAAGTATTACTAATATACATGTATATATCAAGTATTACTAATATACATGTATATATCAAGTATTACTAATATACATGTATATATCAAGTATTACTAATATACATGTATATATCAAGTATTACTAATATACATGTATATATCAAGTATTATTAATATTAATGATATGTTATGAGCCGTCTCGCGAGAAACCCAACATTGTGGATTTGCGTCAAGTATCGACCCGGGTCAGCCTATGCATGCAGCACAGGCTTACCCGGATAGACACTTTTCGCTTCCTGTGGATTTTCTGTTTCAGGAAACATTACTCTATCCCACTGTGACGGAATGTATCGGCCCGGATCAGTCTGCGCGGACTGCGCAGGCTGATCCGGGTCGATACATTTCGCAGAGGCCACAATGTTGGTTTTCTCGCGGGACGGCTCAATTATTAATTAATAACTGTTCTACTTTTTAACAGTATACTTGTATTAATTTATTAATGATTATATTAATGCATTATTGAGTAATAACTGTTCTACTTTTTAACAGTATACTTGTATTAATCTATTAATGATTATATTAATGCATTATTAAGTAATAACTGTTCTACTTTTTAACAGTATACTTGTATTAATCTATTAATGATTATATTAATGCATTATTAAGTAATAACTGTTCTACTTTTTAACAGTATACATGTATTAATCTATTAATGATTATATTAATGCATTATTAAGTAATAACTGTTCTACTTTTTAACAGTATACTTGTATTAATCTATTAATGATTATATTAATGCATTATTAAGTAATAACTGTTCTACTTTTTAACAGTATACATGTATTAATCTATTAATGATTATATTAATGCATTATTAAGTAATAACTGTTCTACTTTTTAACAGTATACTTGTATTAATCTATTAATGATTATATTAATGCATTATTAAGTAATAACTGTTCTACTTTTTAACAGTATACATGTATTAATCTATTAATGATTATATTAATGCATTATTAAGTAATAACTGTTCTACTTTTTAACAGTATACATGTATTAATCTATTAATGATTATATTAATGCATTATTAAGTAATAACTGTTATACTTGTTAACAGTATACTTGTATTAATCTATTAATGATTATATTAATGCATTATTAAGTAATAACTGTTCTACTTGTTAACAGTATACATGTATTAATCTATTAATGATTATATTAATCCATTATTAAGTAATAACTGTTATACTTGTTAACAGTATACTTGTATTAATCTATTAATGATTATATTAATGCATTATTAAGTAATAACTGTTATACTTTTTAACAGTATACATGTATTAATCTATTAATGATTATATTAATGCATTATTAAGTAATAACTGTTCTACTTTTTAACAGTATACATGTATTAATCATTTAATGATTATATTAATGCATTATTAAGTAATAACTGTTCTACTTTTTAACAGTATACATGTATTAATCTATTAATGATTATATTAATGCATGCCACACTTTTGTTTATAATTGAGCCGCGTGTAGCGGTGTGGGGATAGTAATGTATCTTCTTACAGTGTAGACCCAGGTAAATGTGTGCACCCACACGGTCTCACAAGATTCTTCACTGAAAGATTGACTATAACAACACGTGGTAACATTCATCAGATTGACTATAACAACACGTGGTAACATTCATCAGATTGACTATAACAACACGTGGTAACATTTCAAAGTTGGGCCTTCATGTACCCAGCTACACGGGTAATGTACAAAACACGCATGTGTGAACTTGACCGTGAAACGACTCATGTATCGCTAGAATGCCATACTCAATACAGACTTGCGTAATCTAGAAAACTTACTTTCAAAAGATGTTCATCATGGGCACATATTTCACGAAATTAGTCTACTACAAATGTGTTTCGTTTCTGTATCTGTTTAGTATATAAAAGCGCATTTTTAAGTTGTTTTCAAAATAAAGTTGAATAAAATAATAAAGGAAAATGAAATTAAAGAATGAATAACTAAACATTGAATGATTAATTAAGTTTTATCGTAATATTGGAAAGCAAATTTTTAAAAAGTCAAATCTAACTTTACATTAAGAAACATTGAGGGAAAGGTAGAAATTGCGCATAATACAAAAAAAATCTTCTTTTTCAATAATGTTTTCTACTCTATTCTAAATTCATAGTTTCACTTAGAAATATTTTCTTTCTTTCAAACACATATGTTCAATATTATCTGCTGCAGAATTCTAATAAAATATGCTTACAGACACTATATCAACATTTATCGTTTCAATGGAGTTTAGAGCCATTATATTCGGCGGCGAATTTACTTTACAATGTGTTTCTCGTCTCTCTCGTACCAGTGTTCTATTTAACATTCTTCCCAGACAACTGACTCGATTCCGATAAAGCATAGGTAGTCCACTGGTGACAGATGATACTTCGATGCAACTCTAGCTGCCATGCGGATACAAGTGTGGTAAATGGGCCCTAAACTAATCATAAGTGTGGTAAATGGGCCCTAAACTAATCATAAGTGTGGTAAATGGGCCCTAAACTAATCATAAGTGTGGTAAATAGGCCCTAAACTTATCATAAGTGTGGTAAATGGGCCCTAAACTAATCATAAATGTGGTAAGTGGGCCTAAACTAATCATAAGTGTGGTAAATAGGCCCTAAACTTATCATAAGTGTGGTAAATGGCCCTAAACTAATCACTAGTGCGGTAAATGGGCCCTAAACTAATCATAAGTGTGGTAAATGGGCCCTAAACTAATCATAAGTGCGGTAAATGGGCCCTAAACTAATCCTTAGTGTGGTAAATGGACCCTAAACTAATCATTAGTGTGGTAAATGGGCCTTAAACTAATCATAATTGTGGTAAATGGGCCCTCAACTAATCATAAGTGTGGTAAATGGGCCCTTAACTAATCATAAGTGTGGTAAATGGGGCCTAAACTAATCATTAGTGTGGTAAATGGGCCCTAAACTAATCATAAGTGTGGTAAATGGGCCCTAAACTAATAATAAGTGTGGTAAATGGGCCCTTAACTAATCATTAGTGTGGTAAATGGGCCCTAAACTAATCATAAGTGTGGTAAATGGGCCCTAAACTAATCAGAAGTGTGGTAAATGGGCCCTAAACTAATCATAAGTGTGGTAAATGGGCCCTAAACTAATCACAAGTGTGGTAAATGGGCCCTAAACTAATCATAAGTGTGGTAAATGGGCCCTAAACTAATCATAAGTGTGGTAAATGGGCCCTAAACTAATCACAAGTGTGGTAAATGGGCCCTAAACTAATCATACGTGTGGTAAATGGACCCTAAACTAATCATAAGTGTGGTAAATGGACCTAAACTAGTCACAAGTGTGGTAAATGGGCCCTAAACTAATCATTAGTGCGGTAAATGGGCCCTAAACTAGTCACAAGTGTGGTAAATGGGCCCTAAACTAATCATTAGTGCGGTAAATGGGCCCTAAACTAATCATTAGTGTGGTAAATGGGCCCTTAACTAATCATACGTGTGGTAAATGGACCCTAAACTAATCATTAGTGCGGTAAATGGGCCCTAAACTAATCATTAGTGTGGTAAATGGGCCCTAAACTAATCATAATTGTGGTAAATGGGCCCTCAACTAATCATAAGTTGTGGTAAATGGGCCCTTAACTAATCATAAGTGTGGTAAATGGGCCCTAAACTAATCATTAGTGTGGTAAATGGGCCCTAAACTAATCATAAGTGTGGTAAATGGGCCCTAAACTAATAATAAGTGTGGTAAATGGGCCCTAAACTAATCATAAGTGTGGTAAATGGGCCCTAAACTAATCATAAGTGTGGTAAATGGGCCCTAAACTAATCACAAGTGTGGTAAATGGGCCCTAAACTAATCATAAGTGTGATAAATGGGCCCTAAACTAATCATAAGTGTGGTAAATGGGCCCTAAACTAATCACAAGTGTAGTAAATGGGCCCTACACTAATCATACGTGTGGTAAATGGACCCTAAACTAATCATAAGTGTGGTAAATGGGCCCTATACTAGTCACAAGTGTGGTAAATGGGCCCTAAACTAATCATAAGTGTGGTAAATGGGCCCTAAACTAACCATACGTGCGGTAAATGGGCCCTAAACTAATCATAAGTGTGGTAAATGGGCCCTAAACTAATCATAAGTGTGGTAAATGGGCCCTAAACTAACCATAAGTGCGGTAAATGGGCCCTAAACTAATCATTAGTGTGGTAAATGGGCCCTAAACTAATCATAAGTGTGGTAAATGGGCCCTAAACTAATCATAATTGTGGTAAATGGGCCCTAAACTAATCATTAGTGTGGTAAATGGGCCCTAAACTAATCATAATTGTGGTAAATGGGCCCTAAACTAACCATAAGTGCGGTAAATGGGCCCTAAACTAATCATTAGTGTGGTAAATGGGCCCTAAACTAATCACAAGTGTGGTAAATGGGCCCTAAACTAATCATAAGTGTGGTAAATGGGCCCTAAACTAATCATTAGTGTGGTAAATGGGCCCTAAACTAATCATTAGTGTGGTAAATGGGCCCTAATCTAATCATAAGTGTGGTAAATGGGCCATAAACTAATCATTAGTGTGGTAAATGGGCCCTAAACTAATAATTAGTGTGGTAAATGGTAGGTGGGATCTGTATCAAGGATGTGACCTGTTACGACAGCTGACTTATAACAAATACAGGCATGATATGTAAAGTTCTGTCCAACTGAAGGGAGTGACATTGGATGATAAATCTCGTACTTTTCTTGTATACATAGTACACGACAAGTTTGACGAGGGCATGATCTTAATACGAAGATGTAAATTATTCTGATAAAGATGTATTCTTTTTATATTTAATTACGTGCCATTTTCTCCAGCAGGACTGTGTTTGCGTGTATTTATGGTCGACGGGCATTTACTGTGTCTTATTGAATTGTGCATTCTCTTTGTGAAGAGAGTTGGAATGTTCTAAAACATACAATTAGGCAGGTAACTTTCATTTCTTATCATTTTTACATAGTTTATGTTCTTTTATATTTTTCTTAAAGAGTCGTCTGATACTATCATATTGAAAGCCCCATTAACGTCTTATAAAACAGTTCCGATTTGTCCATTTTAATTACAATTCTGTTAACAATACATGTATACACATTGTATCAGTAATAGTAATGATTAATGGGAAGCAACTAGTGAAAACTATCTTAGATTTCCCCGATAAGGTCGCACTTTTTATCTCCCTTTGTAGACAGATGAAACAAACTGTTTGCTTTAGGGGAGATATATAGTTGTAAAATGAAGGCTATATATAATTCGACTATTTTAATCATTTCAAAGAAATTTAAACTACTGTTATCACCGAGATGACATTGTATGATAATATTTGACTATCCTATCAGTATTTATCAAGATATTGGGCTGCACAACACATTTCATTGAACAGCTTGAATGACGCCAAGAAATTCTGGTCTCTTCTAAAATCCGCTTATAATACATCGCTAAACCCGAATTAAATTCCTTCTGCAGAGTTATTTGATCATTTCAAATCATTATTTAACAAAGATGTTACATCACGTATTTTGGATCCATTTTTAAATATAATAATTTATTATATTTCAGTGTGATGAACTTAATGATTCTATAGCAGAGGAGGAAATTGTTAAAAGCATAAAATCCTTAAATATTAACAAATATTCTGGCCCCGATGGCATATGTTTATACATACCCTGAAATATATTGTGTCTTTTCTTCAAAAGCTGTTCAATGAAATTCTGGATTGTGAATGGAGTCGAAGTATTATTACTCCACTTCACGAAAGGCTGTTATAACAGATCCGAATAAATATCGTGGAATCTCATTGATATACTCTATTTGTAAAATTGTCATTCATGTTCTCAACTCTAGATTGTCAAATGGTGCGAGCCTATTATAGGCGACTCGCAAGCAGGTTTTCGTAAAAACTAAGAAGAATTTTACCATAGATAAGATGTTCAGTATGATGTCATTATTACAGAAATATCAAAGAGGCGTGGCAGATTCAATTGCATATTCATAGATATTTCCTATGCTCGTGACAGTATACGCCATAATTAGGATTCTATGCAGAGAAAGGGTATCAGTGGAAAGTTTTTAAATATATATAAGTCTATCTATAGTAAACTGAAGCCTTGTGTTAGAATTAATGATAACTTGACACAATACTTCGATTGTACGATAGGCAAAAGACAAGGTTGTGTCGAGAGTCTCCGCATTTTCTTTCAATTCATGAATGATTTCATTACTTACTTAAATAAAAGTACAAGAGAAAGTTGATGCAAGGCATCAATGTTGCCGGAAAAGACTGCATTTTTTTTTTAACAAACATGCATTCTTGACTTTCATAAGTCTAAACATACACATAATGTTTTCATTAAGGACTAATTCCAAGATTTTTGAAATTCCACTTACAAATTTCAGGATTTCCATGCGAGGAGGCGATATTAATATCGCACTTTCGCATCGCACTTTCGCATCGCGTTTTTACGGTGTTCCGTAAGGGCAACAATGTTTCGCGGTTTCGACTTACGGTCGACAGTACGAAAGCGCGATGGGATAGTACGAAAGCGCGATGCGATAGTACGACAGCGCGATGCGAAAGTGCGAAAACGCGATGCGAGGAGGCGATATTAATATCGCACTTTCGCATCGTACTTTCGCATCGCGTTTTCGCACTATCGTATCTCACACTTTCGCATCGCGTTTTGTATTGCGTTTTCGCACTTTCGCATCGCGCTTACGTACTATCGCATTGCGCTTTCGTACTGTCGACCCTAGGTCGAAACCGCGAAACAACGATGGCCCTAACGGAACACCGTAAAAACGCGATGCGAAACTGAGAAAACGCGATGCGAGGAGGCGATATTAATATCGTACTTTCGCATCGCGTTTTCGTACTATCGCATCGCGTTATCGTGGTTTCGACCTAGGGTATCGTACTATCCCATTGCGTTTTCGTACTATCGCATCGCGTTATCGTGGTTTCGACCTAGGGTATCGTACTTTCACATAGCGTTTTCGTACTATCGCATCGCGTTTTCGTACCTTCGACCCTAGGTGTTCCTTTAGGGTCGACAGTACGAAAGCGCGATGCGATAGTACGTAAGCGCGATGCGAAAGTGCGAAAACGCGATGCGAAACTGCGAGACCACGATGCGTGTAGGCGATATTAATATCGTACTTTCGCATCGCACTTTCGCGATTTCGCATCGTGTTATCGAGATTTCGACCTAGGGTATCGTACTATCGCATGGCGTTTTCGTACTTTCGACGATGCGAAACTGCAAAAACGCGATGCAAGGAGGCGATATTAATATCGCACTTTCGCATCGTGTTTTTGCACTATCGATCTCGCACTTTCGCATCGCGTTTTCGCACTTTCGCATCGCGTTTTCGCACTTTCGCATCGCGCTTACGTACTATCGCATCGTACTGTCGACCCTACGTCGAAACCGCGAAACAACGATGGCCCTAACGGAACACCGAACTGAGAAAACGCGATGCGAGGAGGCGATATTAATATCGTACTTTCGCGTCACGTTTTCGTCTTATCGCATCGCGTTATCGTGGTTTCGACTTAGGGTATCGTACTAACCCATCGCGTTTTCGTACTATCGCATCGCGTTTTCGTTCTATCGCATCGCGTTTTTTTTTACTTTCGACCCTAGGTGTTACGTTAGGGCCATCGTTGTTTCGCGTGTTCGACATATGCTCGATAGTACGTAAGCGCCATGCGAAAGTGCGAAAACGCGATGCGAAAGTGCGAAAACGCGATGCGAAACTGCGAGACCACGATGCGAGGAGGCGATATTAATATCGTACTTTCGCATCGCACTTTCGCATCGCATTATCGTGGTTTCGACTAGGGTATCGTAATATCGCATCGCGTTTTCGTACTGTCGCATCGCGTTTTCGTACTTTCGACCCTAGGTCGAAACCGAAACAACTAGGGTCAAAAGTACAAAAACGCGATGCGATAGTACGAAAACGCAATGAGATAGTACGAAAACGCAATGCAATAGAGCGAATGTGCGATGCGATAGTGCGAAAACTCGATGCGAATGTGTGATTCTCCTCCTCGCATCGCGTTTTCGCAGCTTCGCATCGCGTTTTCTCACTTTCGCATCGCGCTTTCGTACTATCGCATCGCGTTTTCGTACTATCGCATCGCGTTTTCGTACTATCGCATCGCGTTTTCGTACTATCGCATCGCGTTTTCGTACTATCGCATCGCGTTTTCGCACTATCGCATCGTGCTTTCGTACTATTGCATCGCGTTTTCGTACTATCGCATTGCGTTTTCGTACTATCGCATCGCGTTTTCGTACTATCGCATCTCGCAGTCTCGCATCGCGTTTTCGTACTATCGCATCGCGTTTTCGTACTATCGCATCGCGCTTTCGTACTATCGCATCGCGTTTTCGTACTATCGCATCTCGCAGTCTCGCATCGCGTTTTCGCAGTACCGCATCGTGCTTTCGTACTGTCGACCCTAGGTAGAAACCGCGAAACAACGATGGCCCTAATGGAACACCGTACATTTTTGCACTTTCGCATCGTATTTTCGTACTATCGCATCGCATTATCGTACTGTCGACCCTAGGTCGAAACCGCGAAACAACGATGGCTCTAACGGAACACCGTAGTTTTTTGTTAACACTTTAGCAGACGCCGATGGTTTTGAAAACATTACGGGATAAATAACTAAGAACTAATGATTAACCATCTTTAAACACATTTTAATCATTTTAATCTGATTACTATCAATGTATAAATTGTACTGTATCGACTAGGATGCTCATTTAGCCTAAAGACTGTGTTCGTAATAGGCGCTTTTTGGTCGACTTTTGACAATTTTCGGGAATCGGTGTATCAGTGATACTAAACCGAGATTAAGAGATTATCAATCCAATTACGATTCATGTTTTAATTGTATCGTATTGACTTCGACGTCCATCTAGTCTCACATCTTTTCTTTATATACTTTTTTTACAACGATCTTTGAAACTATTTTGGGAAAATATAGCAAACGAGCCACACTAAACCCGACCTTAACGGAATTAAGCCCGATTGTGGGTCGGATCTAAATACACTTCACTTACTTACCACCTGCACTGAACCAGACAAGAGCAGACAACTTTTTAAAACAGTGTGGAGAAATAATGAAAAAGAATTATATGGACTTTCAATCTGGTATCAACATGAACAATTAGACATTATTACCCATTGCTAGTTATAGACGATTTCTAACACGTTCGGATGGCATGTAAACACAATGTAGGTATAGGACTTTACAATGAGCAACAATTGCGTGAATCACAGATTCCGATCAGATTACGGATAACTTATTACATCCACAGTATTACAACGATCCTAGTTATTCATCAAAAGTTAGTTTTACTGGTTTAACGTTTGCATAACCTAAATACGATCATAACAGACCAAGATTAGAGCGCGAGGATAGACGTGCTGATCTGGGTCAAGCATTTGTCACGAAGATAGGTTACTTCAGCGGTATCTCATTATTAGACGTTTTAGGTAAAGTGTACTCATGCGTAATAAATCGGCGGCTAACCTTTTACTTGAATGTATACGGTATTCTGTCTGAGGTACAAGCTGGTTTCAGAGAAAACTATTCGACTGTAGACAACGCCTTCATACTACAAGCCATAATAAATAAAACACTCGCAAAAAAACATGGTAAAATTTATGTGGCCTTCGTAGATTTTAAACAAGCATTCGATAAGGTAAATAGGCACAAATTATGGTCTATACTACAAGACAATGGCATACAGGGAAAACTATATAATACCCGTTTGAGCATGTATAATACAGTGACTACCCGTATCCGATCTAGTGATGGTCTGTCTACTCCAATTCTATGCCCAACGGGCCTTAAACAGGGATGCCTGGTCTCTCCTGCATTATTTTGCATATTCATCAATGAATTGGCAAAACTAATAGCAAACAGTGATATACGTGGAATACAGATTTCCCCCGATATTGAAGAAGTTTTAATTCTTATGTTTGCAGACGACATAGGTTTAATAGCGGATACAGTATATGGTTTGCAAAGACTCCTTAATAAACTGAAGCAGTATAGTACAAACAGCGGTCTATTGGTCAATACTTCAAAAACCAAAGTTATGGTATTTAAAAAGGGAGGTAACTTGTCACGAAAGGAAAAGTGGTTTTATGGTGATAGTATGTTAGAAGTGGTACCGAAGTTTGCATACGTTGGTCTCACATTTACTCAACGCATGTCGTTATTCAGTATGGGCACAGAACAGTCAATCAAAGGGAAAAGAGCGTTAATATCGGTTCTATCGAAATTGCACAAATTTGGCCAGTTACCGGCTAGAGTATTTTTTAATATATTTAAAACTAAAATAGTGCCTATCCTGCTATATGGGGCTGAGATTTGGGGTGTACACTTGCACAATTCTATAGAATCAGTGCAAATATACGCCTATCGTAGATACATGTGTGTTAGTAAGTCTGCATCAAAATCAGCTGTTTTTGGAGATTGTGGTCAACACCCATTAAGGACAGAATATTTCAAAAAAAGTGTAAAATACTGGCTAACCATTCTTAATATGCAGGAAACAAGACTAGTTAAAAAATGCTATTTGATGTTGAAATTGTACGATGAATCTGGTCAGAAAAATTGGGTTACTTCAGTAAAACTATTGTTACAAAGATTCGGTTTTGGTTATGTATGGGAAAGCCAGTGTGTCCTGAATGGAAGACTGTTTCTTTGCGAATTTTCTCAACGTTTAAAAGATCAGGCTGTGCAAGACTGGTCAGCTTCTGTAGCAGATAACCAGAAACTGATACTATATAAACACTTCAAAGATTCGTTTGTCCATGAAAAATATTTAGATGTTTTAAGCATGAGAAAGTATCGTAGGGCTATGTCTACATTCAGGACAGCCTGCCATAATCAAGAAATAGAAACAGGAAGACATCTTAATATAGAAAGAGATGAGAGGATTTGCAAACTATGTGGCGACGGAGTTGGAAATGAGTATCATTTCTTATTAAAGTGCTCTAAACTGCAGGAACTTCGCAAGAAATATATAAACGGAAAGTACTGGCGTAATTGTTCGATCCACCAGTTTAATTTACTGATGTCTTCCAAAGCAACAAATGTCATTTACGGAGTGGCGTCGTTTATATATTTTGCCTTCAAAGTACGAGCTGATATTAATAACAGCAACAACTAAGTTATACCTTTATTTAGTTTGATTTTCTTGTAGTTATTGAGCGCTCATATCATTTTGATCATTGTATAATCGGATATGCCGTATGCATGTGCGTGCGTGCGCGTGTATGTACATATGTGCATATATTTATGTGAATATGTACGTGGGGGCGTTTATTGGTGTACGTACATATATCTTCATGCAAACTTAGTCAGTTATATAAACAAGATAAATTGAATAAATAGCATGTATCTTTATTTTAGGTTACATATCAAATTTCAACAAAACCAATGTGATTATACAGTATGAATTATGTGCATGCATAATGTTACCAATGTTTACATTCTATCAATACTTCTATTAAGGTCTTTAAAATTATTTGTAATATTATATTTTGTTGTAATGGGCCGGTGGCCTCTAATCAAATAAAACTTTGTATATTGTATCTTGTATCTTATTAAAAATATTTAACACTTTGTCTGAATAAAGCAAATAGTATGACTATTGTGTAGATCCAATTTTGATATTTCTAATTATTTAGCGGTAAAGCTGATCAGTGATTGAGTAGTAGTATCAGTGAACATTCCCACCACCAGACAACCATCACTCTGTCTGAAAGCTGTACACCATGGGGAATATACACCGTCTGTCTCTGACAACAGAATCTTCTCTTTTCTACCATCTTGTTCGATTACATGTAAATTGTTACTATGATAACCACAGACTAACAGGTTACCTTCACGATCCGCGTACATTCCTACTGGATACTTCAAGGCTATGTCTGAGTACTTGTAGATCACATGACCTTGTCTATCAAGACACGTGATAATGTTAGTGTCCACGTCTGATACAAACACTTTACTTCCATCCTTATTAACGGTCACAGAGTTAGGTATTTTAAACATATATTCACCATTATTCACACCCAGTCTACGCTGTAGGTTACCATTCATGTTGAGTACCCGTACCTCACCATTACCAGGAAAGTCATAACAGGTCACGTATATCTCATCACCAGACACATCAACACCATAACAGTCTCTATCCATCCTCATCGTTTTGGCCACTTTCATCGATGGAAATAACGTCAGTTTTTGGATCTGATTCTCACCATTATTGGCTATAATGATCTCATTATGATTAACGACTGCTACACTACCTGCACGTACATATAACCGGGACTTGATCGTGAAGTCTGTATCAAGTAGTATGAGTCCTTTACGTCCACAACACACGACAAGATGTCCGTCAGGCATGAAGGTACACCCGTATACCCCTGTAGATCCAACATCGATGTCACGTTTACCGGATACGGACATGTTTATCAGAGACTTCTGAGTCTGACTACTGTGTGAAATACCACCGCTAGTTCCCTGTCCGTCAGTCAGACTCTTGTTCGTCTGGAGAGAAAACCGACTGTTGTCAATCAGGACTGTATCTATAGACCGCAGATGTTTAACCATGTCATAAAGGTCTCCATTAATCTGAAATGTCTTTTCGGTTCGGTCAAGTTCATCTTCCATTTTCGGAATAATATCCTCATATCTACTCGTAATATTACTGGCTTTCTTCATCCCAATGTACATGACGTCATCATCTCGTGTTTTCTCACATTCTTTCAGTGATTTTACGTGATCCGATATCTGAGCCAGAGCGTCATCCAAAATCGCAATGTGATTTTCGATATCTTTGGTGGAGCTTTCATTTACTTGATGGGTTTCCTTCGATAGAGTATTTTCAATATGATCTAACGCTTCGTTTATATTCTTACGGATCTGGCGCATGTTTTGAAGGCATTTATCTAACTCTGACTTAACAACCCCCTTGTCTGCGTTCCTCATTACTTTCAACTTATCACATTTAGATTTTAAGTCTTCCAGACGTGTTCTTGTATCTTTAAAAGATCCATCTTTCTTCATCTGCTTTGCCTGTTGGCTAATATCAGTCGTATTACAACGTCTATGACTGATTAATTTACATGTATTGCAGATGACGTCATCATGACTCTGACAATACATGTTTATAATCATTGTTCTATGATCTTCACAAAACATTGTAGGCGATGTTGATTTAGATGTAGATGATATTGAAGGCAGATTGCTTCCCGTCAGTAGCTTGTGGTTCCTGGTGAGTTTCGAACCTCTGTGAACCTTCTCACACGCCGCACATAGATATTCATCACAGCTGGTACAGTATGCCACCGCCTCAGAGGTCGTATTCTGGTATTTACAAACGTCACAGTCTTGGAAAGACGTCTCATCGGACCCTCTATATAAAGATGAACTGCATGCCATGGTTAAAATCCTCAAGAGAATCTGAAACTGTAAAAATAAAATGTCACTTTCAAAGTATTTGACAGATTATTCGATATTAAGAACACATCTATATACTAAACCCTGTTCAAGCAAACATAAATCAATTTGAAAAATCAAGTTCAAGAGGATATATATTATTCTCCCTGATCGCATATTGTAAGGGCTGCGTTTTTAATAAAAGCTATATTTTAACTTGTGAATATTGTAAGGGCTGCGTTTTTAATGAAAGCTATATTTTAACTTGTGAATATTGTAAGGGCTGCGTGTTTAATGAAAGCTATATTTTAACTTGTGAATATTCCACAAATCAGTTTAACTACACGCACTGATCGGGATCGTCACTGCCCACTGAACGGTCTTCATGCTTTCTAACGAATGTATACAACGAATACAGCGCTGTATTTTGTATTAATGAAAATATAGAAATTAGTTTATTATTTTTCATTCTGTCTAAAAGATTTACTAGGTATATAATCAAATGGCAATTATGTTGCACAGGTGATACCTGGTTTTTGTCTACTGGAAAATCTTACATCTTTCTCTAACTTCGGTCTCGTGGAATCAATTTGTCCACGCGTCTCGTAGTACAATAAAAAGCTAGTTATCGCTACTGCAACATAATATTCCCTATCGACTAGCCACTGACAAACATTGCTAAATATATATAGCAAACAATGTAAAACGAGCTCAAACTGCACGAATGAACAAGCGGATTCTGGTGTAAAGTATTCATGTTTCATATTTTCAAAATTGTATTTCACGAAAAAAATATAATGTTTATTCTTGTGCATAGCAGGAAAATGGTTAAATCATTGTCTAACATGATAGATACATGTTTACCGTCGAGAACAGCAAAATAAGGGTTTAAATAGTGAATGTTGTGTTACAGCGCATCCATCCGTGTTAGGGTTAAACTACTGTATAACATGATACGTAGATGTTGTCTGACGTCACAAACAGCAGGATAAGGGTTAAATAACTGTATAACACGATAGGTAGATGTTGTTTTGTGTCCAGTACAGCAGGTTACGGGTTAAATAACTGTAAACATGATAAGTAGATGTTGTTTAGTGTCCAGTACAGCATGATAAGGGTTAAATAACTGTAAAACATGATAAGTAGATGTTGTTTTGTGTCCAGTACAGCAGGATAAGGGTTAAATAACTGTACAACACGGTAAGTATATGTTGTTTAGTGTCGCGTACAACATGATAAGGGTTAAATAATTGTATAACACGGTAAGTAGATGTTGTATAGTGTCCAGTACATCAGGATAAGGGTTAAATAATTGTATAACACGGTAAGTAGATGTTGTATAGTGTCCAGTACAGCAGGATAAGGGTTAAATAACTGTACAACACGGTAAGTAGATGTTGTGTAGTGTCCAGTATAGCAGGATAAGGGTTAAATAGTTGTACAACACAGTAAGTAGATGTTGTGTAGTGTCCAGTACAGCAGGATAATGGTTAAATAATTGTATAAGACGGTAAGTAGATGTTGTTTAGTGTCGCGTACAGCAGGTTAACGTTGTTTAACGTCGTGTACAGCCGGATAAGGTTTAACATATTGTATAACATGATACGTAGATGTTGTTTAGTGTCCCGTACAGCCGGATAAGGTTTAACGTATTGTATAACATGATACGTTGATGTTGTTTAGTGTCCCGTACAGCAGGATAAGGGTTAAAGTATTGTATAACATGATACGTCGATGTTGTTTAGTGTCCCGTACAGCAGAATAAGGGTTACAGTATTGTATAACATGATATGTCGATGTTGTTTAGTGTCCCGTACAGCAGAATAAGGGTTACAGTATTGTATAACATGATACGTAGATGTTGTTTAGTGTCCCGTACAGCAGAATAAGTGTTAAAGTATTGTATAACATGATACGTCGATGTTGTTTAGTGTCCCATACAGCAGGATAAGGGTTAAAGTATTGTATAACATGATACGTCGATGTTGTTTAGTGTCCCGTACAGCAGAATACGGGTTAAAGTATTGTATAACATGATACGTCGATGTTGTTTAGTGTCCCGTACAGCCGGATAAGGTTTAACGTATTGTATAACATGATACGTTGATGTTGTTTAGTGTCCCGTACAGCAGAATAAGGGTTAAAGTAGTGTATAACATGATACGTAGATGTTGTTTAGTGTCCCGTACAGCAGGATAAGGGTTAAAGTATTGTATAACATGATAAATCGATGTTGTTTAGTGTCCCGTACGGCAGGATAAGGGTTAAATTATTGTATAACATGATACGTCGATGTTGCTTTGTCTCCCGTACAGCAGGATACGGGTTAAAGTATTGTATAACATGATACGTCGATGTTGTTTAGTGTCCCGTACAGCAGGATAAGGGTTAAAGTATTGTATAACATGATACGTCGATGTTGTTTAGTGTCCCGTACAGCAGGATAAGGGTTAAAGTATTGTATAACATGATACGTCGATGTTGCTTTGTGTCCCGTACAGCAGGATACGGGTTAAAGTATTGTATAACATGATACGTCGATGTTGTTTAGTGTCCCGTACAGCAGGATAAGTGTTAAAGTATTGTATAACATGATACGTCGATGTTGTTTAGTGTCCCGTACAGCAGAATAAGGGTTAAAGTATTGTATAACATGATACATCGATGTTGTTTAGTGTCCCGTACAGCAGGATAAGAATTAAAGTATTGTATAACGTGATACGTCGATGTTGTTTAGTGTCCCGTACAGCAAGATAAGGGTTAAAGTATTGTAAAACATGATACGTAGATGTTGTTTAGTGTCCCGTACAGCAGAATAAGGGTTAAAGTATTGTATAACATGATACGTCGATGTTGTTTAGTGTCCCGTACAGCAGAATAAGGGTTAAAGTATTGTATAACATGATACGTCGATGTTGTTTAGTGTCCCGTACAGCAGGATAAGGGTTACAGTATTGTAAAACATGATACGTCGATGTTGTTTAGTGTCCCGTACAGCAGAATAAGGGTTACAGTATTGTATAACATGATACGTCGATGTTGTTTAGTGTCCCGTACAGCAGAATAAGGGTTAAAGTATTGTATAACATGATACGTAGATGTTGTTTAGTGTCCCGTACAGCAGGATAAGGGTTAAAGTATTGTATAACATGATACGTCGATGTTGTTTTACGTCCCGTACAGCAGGATAAGGGTTAAAGTATTGTATAACATGAAACGTCGATGTTGTTTAGTGTCCCGTACAGCAGAATAAGGGTTAAAGTATTGTATAACATGATACATCGATGTTGTTTAGTGTCCCGTACAGCAGGATAAGGGTTAAAGTATTGTAAAACATGATACGTCGATGTTGTTTAGTGTCCCGTACAGCAGGATAAGGGTTAACGTATTGTATAACATGATACATCGATGTTGTTTTACTGTCCCGTACAGCAGGATAGGGGTTAAAGTATTGTATAACATGATACGTCGATGTTGTTTAAATGTCCCGTACAGCAGGATAAGGGTTAAAGTATTGTATAACATGATACGTCGATGTTGTTTAGTGTCCCGTACAGCAAAATAAGGATTCACGTATTGTATAACATGATACGTCGATGTTGTTTAGTGTCCCGTACAGCAGAATAAGGGTTAAAGTATTGTATAACATCATACGTAGATGTTGTTTTGTGTCCCGTACAGCAGGCTAAGGGTTAAAGTATTGTTTAAAATGATACGTCGATGTTGTTTAGTGTCCCGTACAGCAGGATAAGGGTTAAATTAGTGTATAACATGATACGTCGATGTTGTTTAAATGTCCCGTACAGCAGGATACGGGTTAAAGTATTGTATAACATGATACGTCGATGTTGTTTAGTGTCCCGTACAGCAGAATAAGGGTTAAAGTATTGTATAACATGATACGTCGATGTTGTTTTGTGTCCCGTACAGCAGAATAAGAATAAAAGTATTGTATAACATGATACGTCGATGTTGTTTACTGTCCCGTACAGCAGAATAAGGGTTAAAGTATTGTATAACATGATACGTCGATGTTTTTTTACGTCCCGTACAGCAGAATAAGGATTCACGTATTGTATAACATGATACATCGATGTTGTTTAGTGTCCCGTACAGCAGAATAAGAATTAAAGTATTGTATAACATGATACGTCGATGTTGTTTACTGTCCCGTACAGCAGAATAAGGGTTAAAGTATTGTATAACATGATACGTCGATGTTGTTAAGTGTCCCGTACAGCAGGATAAGGGTTAAAGTATTGTATAACATGATACGTCGATGTTGTTTAGTGTCCCGTACAGCAGGATAAGGGTTAACATATTGTAAAACATGATACGTCCATGTTGTTTAGTGTCCCGTACAGCAGGATAGGGGTTAAAGTATTGTATAACATGAAACGTCGATGTTGTTTAGTGTCCCGTATAGCAGGATAAGGGTTAACGTATTGAATGACTTGATACGTAAATAATGTTTAAAGTTGTGTACAGCGTGATAAGGGTTAAAGTATTGTATAACATGATACGTCGATGTTGTTTAGTGTCCCGTACAGCAGGATAAGTGTTAAAGTATTGTATAACATGATACGTCGATGTTATTAAGTGTCCCGTACAGCAGGATAAGGGTTAAAGTATTGTATAACATGATACGTCGATGTTGTTTAGTGTCCCGTACAGCAGGATAAGTGTTAACGTATTGTATAACATGATACGTCGATGTTATTAAGTGTCCTGTACAGCAGAATAAGGGTTAAAGTACTGTATAACATGATACGTCGATGTTATTAAGTGTCCTGTACAGCAGAATAAGGGTTAAAGTATTGTATAACATGATACGTCGATGTTGTTAAGTGTCCCGTACTGCAGGATAAGGGTTAAAGTATTGTATAACATGATACGTCGATGTTGTTTAAATGCCCCGTACAGCAGAATAAGGGTTAAAGTATTGTATAACATGATACGTCGATGTTGTTTTACCGTCCCGTACAGCAGGATACGGGTTAAATTAGTGTATAACATGATACGTCGATGTTGTTTATTGTCCCGTACAGCAGGATAAGGGTTAAATTAGTGTATAACATGATACGTCGATGTTGTTTAAATGGCCCGTACAGCAGAATAAGGGTTAAAGTATTGTATAACATGATACGTCGATGTTGTTTAGTGTCCCGTACAGCAGAATAAGGGTTAAAGTACTGTATAACATGATACGTCGATGTTGTTTATGAATAGCAAACCGCCATTTTCGAGTATATTGGTTTATTATGTATTCTATTAATTTCCACAAAACAATATTTGTTTCTGTTTAAAGCAGTTCTCATAAATAATTACATAATAAATTAGCATTTCAACCATGACTCCTTACTAATGCAGAGCGATAGTAATTAAAGAAAAGCCTCACAAGATGAATGAGGTTAATAATTCAAATACAGTTAATTAAAAACGCGATTCCTTTTTGTTTGCTGAAAACGCCGTTAAACTCAGTCAATCAATTAATCTAATCATGACTTCTGTTTGTCAGCTAATTTATTTCAGTTACACAGTTTCTAATCTCTGTCATTCAGATACTTTGAATATTGACGAAGATAAAACTAAAATTTAAAAACTATTTACGACATAAAGGGTTAAGTTATGTTCACTCTACCGCAATGGGGCATGTTTGGACTTATCTGCAGCAGACGAGATTTGAAAACATCTTTGGTAATAACGAAATTAACTTGTATTTGTAGTGACTCTTTCCAATAGTTTAACTGATTTAAAGTCGGTAGATAATGTGTCAATATTTCAAATAATAATGGAATTGTTTCCATATTGGACGAGTCCATATAATAAAACCAGGTCCTGAGCAGGATAGCAAGAAGTCCGTTACAATTACTAAGAGTGTAACCGTCTTACAACAATGAATCTCAAAATAATGTATTGGGCGTGTTCTTTAATTCCGGTTCTATCTAAACTAAAGAAACAATTCAGAAAGAAAACACCTGCCCGTAGGCCTACAGTACCGTAGTTCTAGATCATTTAAAACCGACATCAACAAGTCACTCGTTTACCAATTTTTTGGATGAATCACACACCAGTCCTTTAAATCGTACATTACGAGTGCTTTGTTGATAATAAACGCATTGTTACTCACCAGAACTGAGAGTGATCGAACAAGATCTTCAATTGGAATCTAAATTTAAGAGAATATGTTCAACAAAAATGTCCGCCCCTTGTTTATAATATTTTAAACTTCCTTGTGTGTACACCGACAGATAACTGTAAGTAGTCTGGTTCCCGACTTCCTACGAAGGTAATAAGGGGAAGGAACTCCAGACTAAACTGTAAGTGCCACATTATTTTACATGAGCGTTGTGTCCCTTTGAACAGTAAACTAGAAGAAACAACGCCGTTTACAGGGTGCATGGAAATACCGGAATGGACCTATTACAGGAATGGACCGGAATGGACAATGGAAATACCGGAATGGACCTATTTGAAAAGCATGGAAATACCGGAATGGACCTGTTTTATACATTTAACATAGAGTTTATTATTTGATGTTCAATGATGTGCCTTTAAGTACATCTTGGCATGTTAATTTGTGAAATTGGCCCTAAAACATTAGACATTTAAAAAATGAATGTCTAATTAGACATCAGACACTTTTAATATCTAGAAGGCAAGTTAGAAAATTATTATATATTCAAAAATTCATATGTCTTATTAGACATCAGACATTTAATTAAACACTCGCAAATTTTAATATATGTACGGCAAATTAAACATTAATAAAAAAAAAAAAATGTCTAATTAGACATTAGACATTAGAATTTAACATTCGCAAAGAATATCTAGAAGATAAAATAGACATTCAAAAAACTAATTTCAAATTGCCTAGTTAGACATTAGACATTCAATAAGACATTCACATTTAGAATATGTACAACCCAAATTCGACATAGGTCATTATACATAGAAAAAACGAATGTCGTATTGCCTAGTTAGTCATTAGACATTCGATAAGTCATTACATTATCACATAAGAAAATCTAGAGTCCAAATTAGACATTGAACATTGTATGTTTCAAAAAACGAATGTCTAGTTGGTTAGTTAGACATTAGACTTTCTATCAGACATTTGATTCGATATTAATGAGACATTTGCAAAATCTAGAAACCAAATTCGTCGAATGTCATTGTACATCCAAAAAACGAATGTCGAATTGCCTAGTTAGACATTCGCAAATTACCCAATTTCTTCGTATGTCATTGTACATGTAAAAAACGAATGTCTAATTGCCTAGTAAGCCACTATACATTCCATAAGACGTTTGCAAATTTAGGAAACAGATCTCATTTTGCGTGATATACCGGCTCTTATATCACGACTTGGAGTTCAGTTTTATAGTAATTAATCACGAAGGCCGAATGATTAATTTATACACACCTGAACAAAATTATACATGTAATAAAACATTAGTCATGCAATAAGACATTCGCAAATAAGAAGATCTAGAGCCCAAAGTAGACCTTGAACGTTGAACGTTAAAAAAACGAATGTCTACTTGATGAGTTAGACATTAGTCATTCGATTAGAAATTCACAAATTACAAGATCTAGAACCCAAATTCGACGTAGGTCATTGTACATGGAAAACACGAATGTCTAATTGCCTAGTTAGACATTCAATTAGACATTAACAAATTAGAAGGTTAGAACATTGGCAAGGCAAGTAGCCGCGGAAATTTCTTTCACACATAAAATCCTTTTTGGCAGAGCTACTTACCCGAAATTTCCTCAGCATATACATGAGACATAGAACTCTTAATCAAGATCATATGTTAAAACAACAGTTGAATGTTCATTGTTTTAATCGGCAAATCAGACATTTGGATGTTATTGTCCTGTGCCAAACGTCTATGTTGGGCTCTAGCTATTAGATTGCTCAAATGTCTAATCGAATGTCTTACAAGACAAATAGACATACGTTTATTCCATGAACAATGACCTACGTCGAATTAAGGTTCTAATTATTATTATTTGTGAATGTCTAATGTCTAACTAGGCATTTAGACATTCGTTTTTTGTATGTAAAATGTTAAACGTCTACTTTATGTTCTAGATCTTCGAACTTGCGAATGTCTTATTCAATGTCTCATATCTAACATAGGCAATTCGACATTCGTTTTTTACATGTACAATGACCTACGAAGAAATTGGGTTCTAGATATGGTAATTTGCGAATGTCTAATGTCTAACTAGGCAATTCGACATTCGATTTTTGGATGTATAATGACATTCGACGAATTTGGTTTCTAGATTTTGCAAATGTCTCATCAATATCGAATCTAATGTCTGATAGAAACTTTAGAAAGTCTAATGTCTAACTAACCAATTAAACATTCGTTTTTTGAAACATACAATGTTCAATGTCTATTTTGGACTCTAGATCTTCTTATGTGCTAATGTCTTATCGAATGTCTAATGACTAACTAGGCAATACGACATTCGTTATTTTCAATGTATAATGACCTATGTCGAATTTGGGTTGTACATATTCTAATTTGTGAATGTCTAATGTCTAACTAAGTAATTTGAAATAATTGAATGTCTGTTTTATCTTCTAGATATTCTTTAAGAATGTGAAATCCTAATGTCTAATGTATAATTAGACATCCGTGTTTTTTGTTAATGTCTATTGTCTAACGTCTAATTTGCCGATATTAAAATTTGCGAATGTTTAATTGAATGTCTGATGTCTAATTAGACATTTGAGTTTTTGAATATATAATATTTAACTTGCCTTCTAGATATGAAAATGTGCATATATCTAATGTCTAATTAGACATTCATTTTTTAAATGTCTAATGTTTTACGGCTTATGTCAGACCAACTTCACACATTAACATGTCCAGATGTACTTAAAGGTACACTATTGAAAACCAAATAATAAACTCTATGTTAAATGATTGTATACATATACAGGTCCATTCCGGTATTTCCATGCTTTCAAATAGGTCCATTCCGGTATTTCCATTGTCCATTCCGGTCCATTTCGGTATTTCCAATGTCCATTCCGGTCCATTCCTGTATTTCTATAAGTCCATTCCGGTCCATTTCGGTATTTCCATAAGTCCATTCCGGTATTTCCATACATCCATTCCGGTCCATTCCTGCCCATTTCGGTCCATTCCGGTATTTCCATGCACCCCCGTTTACAGGTCCATTAGCACTCTGGGCCAACACATTGTTGACTCTTAACAAAAGACGATGCACCTGAATGTATACCTTGCTCTACAAGCTATACAAATTAGCACTGACTTTGCACCAATTCGTTCTTAATACTACAGTGTCGATAGTATTAACACCCTATTTGACCAATGCATGCTATGATTTCACTTTACAATAAGCTGTGATACTGTTTATATTTTTACATTCAATTTCAAAATAATGTATTGGGCGTGTTCTTTAATTCCGGTTCTATCTAAACTAAAGAAACAATTCAGAAAGAAAACACCTGCCCGTAGGCCTACAGTACCGTAGTTCTAGATCATTTAAAACCGACATCAACACGTCACTCGTTTACCAATTTTTTGGATGAATCACACACCAGTCCTTTAAATCGTACATTACGACTGCTTTGTTAATAATAAACGCATTGTTACTCACCAGGACTGAGAGTGATCGAACAAGATCTTCAATTGGAATCTAAATTTAAGAGAATATGTTCAACAAAAATGTCCGCCCCTTGTTTATAATATTTTAAACTTCCTTGTGTGTACACCGACAGATAACTGTAAGTAGTCTGGTTCCCGACTTCCTACGAAGGTAATAAGGGGAAGGAACTCCAGACTAAACTGTAAGTGCCACATTATTTTACATGAGCGTTGTGTCCCTTTGAACAGTAAACTAGAAGAAACAACGCCGTTTACAGGTCCATTAGCACTCTGGGCAAACACATTGTTGACTCTTAACAAAAGACGATGCACCTGAATGTATACCTTGCTCTACAAGCTATACAAACAAGAGAAAGTTGATGCAAGGCATCAATGTCGCCGGAAAAGACTGCATTGATTTATTTATGTATTCTTGACTTTCCTTGGTCTATTCAAACATTAGGAACGTTGAAATGAAAACATTTGCTTATAAAGTTTATATTTATACCTATACATTAGGGTATCTATAAAAAATTAACGAAATGTGTACACATTTATCTGGCTTAAATTTAATTTTGCTGTTGTTACTTATTTAAATAATAGTATTCATTCATATAATTTCAATGTTTGTCAATCTTATTCGAATCACAAGGTAAATATCCTGGTATTGCTTTAAAGGGAGGTAATTTGAAGAAAACACACAAAAGTCTTCAAAAGGAGAAATATATCAGCATTACCGTCTACAGTTTAAATTGTTCTATTGTTTGTGGATTTAAAAATGTTCTTTTTTTCTTATTTCTACATGTACAACGAAATATTGCGGCTTCTCTTTGACGCTTTACGTCAAACATTCGTCTTGTACTTGTCTAAAATAAAATAATATCACTCGCTTTTTCATATCGAAATGCGCATGCGCGAAAATCGATGTTAAAGGTCATGAAACTACACAACAGAATAGGGTCTATATTTAGCTTAGAAACAGTTCCTACTTTAGATATTCATGGATTAACATTATTAAATGAATTCTACACAAATCAAGACATCTCTTTGAACATGAAAACAACATTTAGTAAGTTAAAATTGCTATTAAAAGGAGAATCCGAAATTGACCTCAATGATGACACATAAGAGTCTGCATTAGGGGGTGTTGGTTCACGTCTTGAAGGGACCACTTTTGTCTTCGTAAATAAGACAAAAAACTTAAATGCGAGTGAAATAAAAAAAAACTGCAAACATTAAAAAATCGGAATATTTATTTCATTTTAGATGTGTCATTTATTAGTGTTCGTAAACAACCACAATTGTAATATGTTCAAATCATCTAGATTTGTTTCTTTCTAATAATAAGCCGCCCTCCCATGTGATTTCCGAAAAGCTATTAAAAATAGAAGTCGCGGGCTTCTGCCCGGCGACTAATTAGCACTGACTTTGCACCAATTCGTTCTTAATACTACAGTGTCGATAGTATTAACACCCTATTTGACCAATGCATGCTATGATTTCACTTTACAATAAGCTGTGATACTGTTTATCTTTTTACATTCAATTTCATCTCATACCCATATATTTCATTCCCATTACATATATTTTAGTTCAGTCAAATCATTTAACGGCCTCATAGTAACAAGGCTAGCATAAATTACTTTCCAGACACACTTGGTAAGTATAACGGCCTGATAGTAACAAGGCTAGCATAAATTACTTTCCAGACACACTTGGTAAGTATAACGGCCTCATAGTAACAAGGCTTTCATAAATTACTTTCCAGACACACTTGGTAAGTATAACGGCCTCATAGTAACAAGGCTAGTATAACGGGCTCATGGTAACAAGGCTAGCATAAATTACTTTCCAGACACACTTGGTAAGTATAACGGCCTCATAGTAACAAGGCTAGCATAAATTACTTTCCAGACACATTTGGTAAGTATAACGGCCTCATAGTAACAAGGCTAGCATAAATTACTTTCCAGACAGACTTGGTAAATATAACGGCCCCATAGTAACAAGGCTATCATAAATTACTTTCAAGACACATTTGGAAAGTATAACGGCGTCATGGTAACAAGGCTAGCATAAATTAATTTCCAGACACATTTGGTAAGTATAACGGCCTCATAGTTACAAGTCTAACATTAATTACTTTCCAGACACACTTGGTAAGTATAACGGCCTCATATTAACAAGGCTAGCATAAATTACTTTTCAGACACATTTGGTAAGTATAACGGCCTCATGGTAACAAGGCTAGTATAAATTAATTTCCAGACACATTTGGTAAGTATAACGGCCTCATAGTAACAAGGCTAGCATAAATTACTTTCCAGACACACTTGATAAGTATAACGGCCTCATAGTAACAAGGCTAACATACATTACTTTCCAGACACATTTGGTAAGTATAACGGCCTCATAGTAACAAGGCTAGTATAAATTACTTTCCAGACACACTTGGTAAGTATAACGGCCTCATAGTAACAAAGCTAGCATAAATTACTTTCCAGACACACTTGGTAAGTATAACGGCCTCATAGTAACAAGGCTAGCATAAATTACTTTCCAGACACAGTTGGTAAGTATAACGGCCTCATAGTAACAAAGCTAGCATAAATTACTTTCCAGACACACTTGGTAAGTATAACGGCCTCATAGTAACAAGGCTAGCATAAATTACTTTCCAGACACAGTTGGTAAGTATAACGGCCTCATAGTAACAAAGCTAGCATAAATTAGTTTCCAGACACACTTGGTAAGTATAACGGCCTCATAGTAACAAGGCTAGCATAAATTACTTTCCAGACACACTTGGTAAGTATAACGGCCTCATAGTAACAAGGCTAGCATAAATTACTTTCCAGACACACTTGGTAAGTATAACGGCCTCATAGTAACAAGGCTAATATAACGGCATCATGGTAACTAGGCTAGCATAAAATAATTTACAGACACATTTGGTAAGTATAACGGATTAATAGTAACAAGGCTAGCATAGATTACTTTCCAGACACATTTGGTAAGTATAACGGCCTCATAGTAACAAGGCTAGCATAAATTACTTTCCAGACACACTTGGTAAGTATAACGGCCTCATAGTAACAAGGCTATCATAAATTACTTTCCAGACACATTTGGTAAGTATAACGGCCTCATAGTAACAAGGCTAGCATAAATTACTTTCCAGACAAACTTGGTAAGTATAACGGCCTCATAGTAACAAGGCTAGCATAAATTACTTTCCAGACACACTTGGTAAGTATAACGGCCTCATAGTAACAAGGCTAGCATAAATTACTTTACAGACACACTTGGTAAGTATAACAGCCTCATAGTAACAAGGCTAGTATAACGGCCTCATGGTAACAAGGCTCGCATAAAATACTTTACAGACACATTTGGTAAGTATAACGGCTTCATTGTAACAAGGCTAGCATAAATTACTTTCCAGACACATTTGGTAAGTATACCGGCCTCATAGTAACAAGGCTAGCATAAATTACTTTCCAGACACACTTGGTAAGTATAACGGCCCCATAGTAACAAGGCTATCATAAATTACTTTCCAGACACATTTGGTAAGTATAACGGCCTCATAGTAACAAGGTTAGCATAAATTACTTTCCAGACATACTTGGTCAGTATAACGGCCTCATAGTAACAAGGCTAGCATAAATTACTATCCAGACACACTTGGTAAGTATACCGGCCCCATAGTAACAAGGCTATCATAAATTACTTTCCAGACACACTTGGTTAGTATAACGGTCTCATAGTAACAAGGCTAGCATAAATTACTTTCCAGACACACTTGGTAAGTATAACGGCCTCATAGTAACAAGGCTAGCATAAATTACTTTCCAGACACACTTGGTAAGTATAACGGCCTCATGGTAACAAGGCTAGCATAAAATACCTTCCAGACACATTTGGTAAATATAACGGCCTCATAGTAACAAGTCTAACATAAATTACTTTCATGACACACTTGGTAAGTATAACGGCCTCATGGTAACAAGGCTAGCATAAATTACTTTCCAGACACATATGGTAAGTATAACGGCCTCATAGTAACAAGGCTTTCATAAATTACTTTCCAGACACACTTTGTAAGTGTAACGGCCTCATAGTAACAAGGCTAACATAAATTACTTTCCAGACACACTTGGTAATTATAACGGCCTCATAGTAACAAGGCTAGCATAAATTACTTTGCAAACACACTTGGGAAGTATAACAGCCTCATGGTAACAAGGCTAGCATAAATTACTTCCAGACACATTTGGTAACTATAACGGCCTCATAGTTACAAGTCTAACATAAATTACTTTCCAGACACACTTGGTAAGTATAACGGCCTCATAGTAACAAGGCTAGCATAAATTACTTTCCAGACACACTTGGTAAGTTTAACGGACTCATAGTAACAAGGCTAGCATAAATTACTTTCCATACACACTTGGTTAGTATAACGGCCTCATAGTAACAAGGCTAGCGTAAATTACTTTCCAGACACACTTGGTAAGTATAAAGGCCTCATGGTAACAAGGCTAGCATAAATTACTTTCTAGACACACTTGGTAAGTATAACGGCCTCATAGTAAAAAGGCTAACATAAATTACTTTCCAGACACACTTGGTAATTATTACGGCCTCATAGTAACAAGGCTAGCATAAATTACTTTGCAAACACACTTGGTAAGTATAACGGCCTCATGGTAACAAGGCTATCATAAATTACTTTCCAGACACATTTGGTACGTATAACGGCCTCATAGTAACAAGGCTAGCATAAAGTACTTTCCAGACTCATTTGGTACGTATAACGGCCTCATAGTAACAAGGCTAGCATAAATTACTTTCCAGACTCACTTGGTAAGTATAACGGCCCCATAGTAACAAGGCTATCATAAATTACTTTTCAGACACACTTGGTAAGTATACCGGCCTCATATTAACAAGGCTAGCATAAATTACTTTCCAGACACACTTGGTAAGTATAACGGCCTCATAGTAACAAGGCTAGCATAAATTACTTTCCAGACACACTTGGTAAGTATAACGGCCTCATGGTAACAAGGCTAGCATAAAATACCTTCCAGATACATTTGGTAAGTATAACGGCCTCATAGTAACAAGTCTAACATAAGTTACTTTCATGACACACTTGGTAAGTATAACGGCCTCATAGTAACAAGTCTAACATAAGTTACTTTCATGACACACTTGGTAAGTATAACGGCCTCATAGTAACAAGGCTAGCATAAATTACTTCCAGACACACTTGGTAAGTGTAACAGCCTCATAGTAACAAGGCTAGCATAAATTACTTTCCAGACACATTTGGTAACTATAACGGCCTCATAGTTACAAGTCTAACATAAATTACTTTCCAGACACACTTGGTAAGTATAACGGCCTCATAGTAACAAGGCTAGCATAAATTACTTTCCAGACACACTTGGTAAGTTTAACGGACTCATAGTAACAAGGCTAGCATAAATTACTTTCCAGACACATTTGGTAAGTATAACTGCCTCATAGTAACAAGTCTAGCATAAATTACTTTCCAGACACACTTGGTAAGTATAACGGCCTCATGGTAACAAGGCTAGCATAAATTACTTTCCATACACACTTGGTAAGTATAACGGCCTCATAGTAACAAGGCTAGCGTAAATTACTTTCCAGACACACTTTGTAAGTATAAAAGCCTCATGGTAACAAGGCTAGCATAAATTACTTTCTAGACACACTTGGTAAGTATAACGGCCTCATAGTAACAAGGCTAACATAAATCACTTTCCAGACACACTTGGTAATTATAACGGCCTCATAGTAACAAGGCTAGCATACATTACTTTCCAGACACATTTGGTACGTATAACGGCCTCATAGTAACAAGGCTAGCATAAATTACTTTCCAGACACATTTGGTACGTATAACGGCCTCATGGTAACAAGGCTAGCATAAATTACTTTCCAGACACATTTGGTAAATATAACGGCCTCATAGTAACAAGGCTAGCATAAATTACTTTCCAGACACATTTGGTACGTATAACGGCCTCATAGTAACAAGGCTAGCATAACTTACTTTCCAGACACACTTGGTACGTATAACGGCCTCATAGTAACAAGGCTAGCATAAATTACTTTCCATACACACTTGGTAAGTATAACGGCCTCATGGTAACAAGGTTAGCATACATTACTTTCTAGACACACTTGGTAAGTATAACGGCCTCATAGAAACAAGGTTAGCATAAATTACTTTCCAGACACATTTGGTAAGTATAACGGCCTCATAGAAACAAGGCTAGCATAAATTACTTTCCATACACACTTGGTAAGTATAACGGCCTCATAGTAACAAGGCTAGCATAAATACTTTCCAGACACATTTAATAACACCGTGGAACAAGGAAAAATTGCTTCAAATGAGCAACAACTTCTTTTTACGCATTTTTTTCAATTTTTACACATATACTTCCAAATGTCCAAATACCCCGTGTTTTCACAGCAAACAATTTGTAATCTCTCGTTATATCGTTTAGTGTACATAACATATGAGTCGTCCCGCATTTTGGACTCTGCGTAAAGTATCGACCCGGATCAGTCTAAGCATGCCGCGCAGGCTTACCCGGATAAACAGTTTTCGCCTCCTGTGGATTTTCTGTTTCAGGAATCATTACTCTATACCTCTATCCCATTGAGACGGAATGTGTCTGCCCGGATCAGTCTGCGCGGACTGCACAGGCTGATCTGGGTCGATGAATTACGCATAGGCCATTATGTTGGTTTTCTCGCGGGACGACTCATATGTTGCCGTGGTTTATTCCCGATTTTCCCACATTTTTATTTTTGGGATAAAAATTGATGTAGATCAATCGGGAAAAATTACAGGTAGGGCGAAAATATCACTGCAGTTCGGTTCATTTAAAAGTTCACTATCAAGGTATGTAAGTTTCGAACGAATTCTCTCTACTTTTCGTTGTGCTTTTCATGGGTACCAAGCTATAGAAAAAAAGAGAGAGAAAAACGTGTAGCAGTCGTTAATCATAAAGAGATCAGTATAGCCAATGATGGTGCGAATCAGATCCAAACACTGACGTTATTTCCATCGATGGAAGTGGCCAAAACAACATTGTAAGATTGTGCGAATCAGATCCAAACACTGACGTTATTTCCATCGATGGAAGTGGCCAAAACAACATTGTAAAGAGTAGTCTCTCTGAGATAATGTAACAAAAGAATCTTTTTAAAAAGTCATATATTATTTCTGGTCTCTGAGTTCAAATTCGTTAAAGACATTTTTGATAAAACAACGTATTGGATACGAGATATGTCTTTATTCTCCACAGAGGGTTTCAATTTTGACTGCTTTATGAACACATAATATAACTCGAGATGTGATTTTCTCCACAGAAGGTTTCAATTTTGACTGCCGAGGGTTTCAATTTTGACTGCTTTATCAACACATAGTATAACTCGAGATGTGATTTTCTCCACAGAGGGTTTCAATTTTGACTGCTTTATGAACACATAGTATAACTCGAGATGTGATTTTCTCCACAAAATCAACTCAAACTAAGATCTGAGTGTCTTGCTCTGCGAGAGTCTCTTAAATTCCCGCTTCTGAGACACACGATGTCTCCTCGATTATGTATAAACGTCGTTATCTATGTGAAGTTATTTTACCTATGGTTGATCGTACTATAGGCTGATATAACCACCAGGGATTACACATCCGAGAAATCATGGTGTAATGGGAACTTAGCCATTGTGCTTGGATGGTTGTATTATGATGACAAACATAATCCTTTCCCACTTACAATAAATCTGCAGCAGACGACTTTGACAACATGTAGGCAAGACTATGAAACATCTCTTTATATAAAAGTACAAGAGAAAGTTGATGCAATGTCGCCGGAAAAGACTGCTTTCATTTATTTGTTAACACACATGCATTCTTGACTTTCATTAGTCTAAACATACACATAATGTTTTCATTAAGGACTAATTCCAGGATTTTTGGAATTCCTCATACAAATTTCATGATTTTTTTTTTGTCAGTATTTTGGATCTTTTGTATTTGTCAATAAAACCACAACAAACACATTTTGGGATTTAAATCTACATGCAATTAAAAGCTTTTTAACTCGTTCCATGTCTGAAGCAAAAATGAAAACCTTTAAACGTTTAAAACATTGAGAAAATGGTTAAATTGCTGGAGACATGAATTTCCTCCTTTTTAATGATAATTATAATAAGTATTTCACAGTTGTTAAAATTTATCCTTATATGTTTAAAAGGTAGACTACACTTGAAACACCATGTCAGGTAAATTGTTTATTTAAATCATTGATGCATACAATATATGTATGGCGCAAGAGAAATGCCAATTGCGAGTCCCATTACTATTTAAAAGGTGGCAAGTATGAAATTAATTGGGTGCGAAAGAACAGATGTTGTTTAGTGTCCAGTCAGCATGATAATGGTTAAATAACTGTATAACATGGTAAGTAGATGTTGTTTAGTGTCCAGTACAGCATGATAAGTGTTAAATAACTGTATAACACGGTAAGTAGATGTTGTTTAATGTCCAGTACAGCATGATAAGGGTTAAATAACCGTATAACAGGATAAGTAGATGTTGTTTAGTGTCCAGTACAGCATGTTAAGGGTTCAATAACTGTATAACACGATAGGTATATGTTGTTTTGTGTCCAGTACAGCATGTTAAGGGTTAAATAACTGTATAACACGATAGATAGATGTTGTTTAGTGTCCAGTACAGCATGATAAGGGTTAAATAACTGTATAACACGATAGGTAGATGTTGTTTAGTGTCCAGTACAGCATGATAAGGGTTCAATAATTGTACAACACGATAAATAGATGTTGTTTTGTGTCCAGCATATAAAGCGCTATATGCGTTCCGTTTTGTTGTACAGTCCCTTTCCAACCTACACAAGGCAAAGTAAGGTAAATTTCTTCTTATTAATTTCAGCCTGTATTAAAAGAGCGCCTAATAGGCCGAGGACAATATCTGTCCTCGAACTTACTTTTGAAACATCAAAAATATGGTTTTATGATAAAGGTGTCGAAATAGAATCGATTTAAACCAAACTTTGTAGAAAAGTTTGATGCCTCAAACGATCAACACATTTGACTGCATTATATGGATAACTTGGAAGATCCCTTTAAATGTCAACGTGATTCGATATTGGATAAGAATTATTCGACTTAATGACACCAACTTACTTAAAACGATATAATGTATTTTAGAAAATGACGCAAATAGTGGTATTATTTATAAAGGATTAAATTGGGCTTATCATGTCAAGATTTTGTTAGAATCATTAGTTGTTTTTTTTAATTTGGATACATCAAGATATTGGAAGTATCAATTATGAATTCATTAAACAAAGAATTTATGATCAATATTTCCAAAGCTAGTATGCACATATTATTCATTCCAAAAGATTAATTATTTATTTAATGTTTAAACATAATTTTATATTTGGAAACTTTTTAAATTGTATCGCTGACCCATACACTAACGAGCAATGTTTTCTTTTACCACAATGTTTTCCACTTTTAGTCATAGGTTATCCATTCAATTCTAGAGATTGTCCAATAATTGACAAAATATGTTCAAAGTGTCTTCTACAGAATTGTCGTATGCGGGAAAGGATTAAACGACTCTTCCAATTTAAAAACAAACGGAAAAGTATTTGAAACCTAAACACACAACCTTTTTATTACTTTTATTCTTCTTCTCTAGATATAATAAACATGTATATTCAGTTTGTCTCCTTTCCACAATGTTTTTATTTTCTCTCAGAAACTAAATAATTGTCCTTATTGTATGCTATTTCCTCTCCAATTTTAATTTGTAATTTTATACACGGTTAGTCACGAATACCCTTCCTCTCATGAGCAGAGTATTTAAATATAAAACATATATATCTTGTAATTATATCATTTCGTCAACTATTGAATATATGAAAATAACAAAGATATTTGCGTGGAGTATGTGACGAGATTCGAAGACGAGTAAGCATAGTCCTGTTCGAGTTTGGTTAGCTACGCGCGCCATGGGCCAATTACTTTAAAGATTATGATTGATCTTTTTGATTCCTTCGTTGCATCTATAGTAAGTAAGTAAGTAAGTAAATATTTTATTATAGTGACATGTGCATATTTTACAAGCAATACAAACAATACAACACGATAAATAGCACCCGGCCCCTTGGGCCTATTAGTCACCTTATATAAGTACAAGTGTCCATTTCGTTCATAAATAAATATATAACAAATATAAATGGGTTGAGTTGAAATAATTTAACGTATAGTCTAGTTTACTACATATTTACATAATTATAATCCGACTGAACTGTATGATATAATGATTCAACGTGATCAATTATGGGATTAGTTGATATATATAACGCTTCTACGTTTGAGATAGGCTTGAACAAGATACTTGGCAACTTTTCTTGGGAATGTTTGAATTAAATACGTCATTTCTCCTTCAAAATTATCATTCATAAACACAAGTAATATATCTTGGAACACGTTTTCTCTGATATGATTATATAGACCACAATGTAACAAAACATGTATCTCATCCTCAACGGATTGCGTATCACAAAATCTATATTATACTTGCGAGGTTTGGTGCTTTTGTTACGCAAAATACGCAGCTGCGTACACATTGTCTACAGTACTCAAATTTTAAAACAAATGCGTACACACTCTGTATACCCTAGCTACGCCCCTGGAAATTGGTATCAACAACAACAACAATAAAACATGTCCACATCGTGAGTAGGGATAAATAACGCCCGAAAATTAAAAGAGAATGTTCCTTAATTCTTAATAGTACAATAATAAATGAGGATCGGCTCGCCTCGATTTTTTATTTTTTCAATTTGTCAAAGTGTAATAATGCTATTTCTTAAATGAGGTGTCGGCTCGACTCGATTATTTCTTTGTGGTGTCGGCTTAGGTGAAAAAGGGGTCGACTTAGCCGAAAAGGTGTCGGGTCATCTGGGTGTCGGGTCATCTGGGTGTCGAGTCATCTGGGTGTCGGGTCATCTGGGTGTCGGGTCATCTGGTTACCCTAAGAGTCGCACTTTGTATATTCAGAGTTTTATCTCACGAACTAGAAATAGAAAATAAAACAAGAAACGAACGATTATGCAAAGCCTGTCATAGAAATTTGATCTTAAACGAATATCACGGCTTTTTAATCGGCACTGCATACTCTGAACTGCGAAAAAAGTATTTGAAAACATACTTTAATTTACAAAAAAAAATAATATCAAATTGCTGATGTCCAAAAAATTGTTGTAATTAAGTAGCTATATATATTTGGTCTCTTTAGAAAAAAACTAACAACTGAAAGAAAGATATTGTATTGTATTGTATTGTATTGTATATATTATTGTGTATTGTATTGTATATATTATTGTATATTGAACAGTATAATGTATTGTATACTGTATTGTATTGTATATTGTACTGCACTGTACTGTATTGTATATTTGACTATATTGTATATTGTACTGTATTGTATATTGTACTGTATTGTATATTGTACTGTATTGTATATTGTACTGTATTGTATTGTATACTGTACTGTATATTGTATTGTAGTGTATACTGTACTATATTGTATTGTATTGTATACTGTATTGTATTGTATACTGTATTGTATTGTATACTGTATTGTATTGTATATTGTATTGTATACTGTATTGTATTGTATAGTGTATTGTATTGTAGTGTATTTTATAGTGTACTGTATTGTATTGTTTACTTTGTTTTACATACAGACTTCCCACGTAATGTCACGACTTATTTTTTTGTCTTTCCATTGTATTTATATTATTGTAAGAAGTTTTGATAGCATTTATCATAAAGGTTTACGGTATAAGTTATACAAAGTTGGAATCCAAGGGAGATGACTGTGTATTACACGTGACATGTATACAACTGTCAAAATTAAAAATAAGATGCTGTAGGGATTATTCAGACTTTTTCGAATGTGCAGTAGGATTGAAACAAGGGGAGGTGCTAACTCTGGACATACTATTGACGACATTACTTTTATATTTATGTTGTTTGCAGACGATATGGTAATCCTTAGAAACAATCCTGAAGATCTTCAAAATAGCCTAAACTTGTGATAATTGGGGTTCGTCAGTAAATGTAGATAAGTGAAAAGTTGTGGTATTTAGGGAAAATGTTGGGGTAAGGGCTAACGAATCATAGACTGTTAAGGGGCAAGATATTGAATTAGTGAATGATTGTAACACTGGTTCTTGTCTGTTACACAACGAATTTATTGTAGGTAAGGAAATTAAAGCCTTGTAAACAAATGTATTAACGTATTGAACACTGATACAACGATTATGTTATTGAACTTGGCCAAATATTTACGTGAAGCTTTTGCACAAAGGATAAGCTTAGTTAATACCACTTAACAATCTCGAGCTATCATGCGATATGCCATGCCAATCCAATATGTTTCTTATCATTTATAGGTTCTTACATTTCCATATATGTTCAACCTCATTTATATATTGATAGAATATATTTGTCGGTACAACATTGTACACATAGTATGCCTACGAAGACATCACTACAGTTCGGTTCATTTAAATCCCACAATCAAGGTATGTCTCGTTTTCTTTATGAAACAGTTGGTAAGACTTATCTCCACATTTCGTTGAGTATTTCATCAGAAATAACTAACAAAAGTAAGGAATATTTGTTTCAGTAACAATATCCCATTTTTGGACGGTACCACTGTCTATTGTAGTGTGGTATTTCAAAATGTATTCATCAATTGACTCCCCGATTTCAAACATAAATACATAGAAAATTCGGGAACCAGTCCAACAATGGAAAGATATATAATCATTAAATACAGTTGAAAACATTGTGGTAAAATAAACAATTGCTCGAGATGCAATTGCGTTAAGATGCAGATGGGATAGGGTTAATTACACGAACTAGATAGGAGATGTTGCTAAACCATTTCTCACATACAACAATTCTACAACAGACGACTTTAAAAACATCTATGTAAACTATGGAAATCTCTATACCCTTTCTCACATGCAACAAACATGCAGATGACGACTTTGAAACAAATGTAGACAATGGATATCTCAATTATTAAATCAAAATATAAACATTGTGGCAAAAGGAGAATTCTCTCACCATGAGTATCCATATTTAACCATGAATTGTTCAAAGTCGTCTGCTTCAGAGTTCTTGTAGGTGGGAAAGAGATAAATGAAAGTAAAATTATTGTGGCACAATGAGGAAATTCCAGACGATAAGCAATTTCTTCTTTTCACACAATGTTTTTACACCTGATTCAAGTTGGTTCTTTCGATATTCTACGTTTTCTACGGGTACTATTTACCCCTTTTCTACATTTTAGACTCATTTTGACTAATCTTTAACAAACGAATGAACGTTAGTAATTTGCGACTTTTTCCACAAGGTTTTGGTCACTAGTCAATACTAAAACTTCCATTAATACCGAGTATCAATCTATTTGCCTTTACATTTTCAAACTATGGTCTGCTGTAGATTTGGAAATATGTGTTAAAGGATTAAGCAGGCTAGAAATTATCGCATCATGTAAACGGGGTTGCCTTCAAAGATTATGGCGATTAGCGGCCGATTATATACGCCTCATGGTTATTCCTGGTCATATCCTTCTCTCAACAAAACTTAAACCAATACATGGCAAACAGTATGATATAATGTCAAATGCTATTTTTAGATTTTAAACGAGACTCTGGCACCTGTGATTGTAAATCACAATGTCGCAAACTTTTCATAATAACCATTTGTTACAGCTTGATATGCTTTTATAACTTATATTCAAATCAGGGACGTAGATAACTTATCTACGTCCCTGGTCAAATGCTATTTTTAGATTTTATACGAGACTCTGGCACCTGTGATTGTAAATCACAATGTCGCAAACTTTTCATAATAACCATTTACAGCTATATATGCTTTTATAACTTATATTCAAATCAGGGACGTAGATAACTTATCTACGTCCCTGGTCAAATGCTATTTTTAGATTTTAAACGCGACTGGCTCCTGTGACTTTATCCACAAATAGTCAAATGCTATTTTTAGATTTCAATCGAGACTGGCACCTGTGATTTTACCCAAATTCTATTTTTAGATTTTAAACGAGACTGGCACCTGTGGATAAAATATAAAAATTTCATCCAATAATTTGCAAATACATATTATATAAACTCGCGTTTTATGGGGGCTTTTTCGTTGAAAGATTTCGGAGTCTGGTTTTATAAGTGGTTTTTTTGTCGGATATCTTGTGCCTTATACCGGCATCAACCCTCATACGACAATTCTGCAGCAGACGACTTTGAACATATTTTGTCAAAAAATGGAAAATCTCTATAATTAAATGGATAACCTATGATTAAAAGTGGAAAACATTGTGGCAAAAGGAAAAAATGCTCGTTTTGAGCAATTTCTTCTTTTGTCACTATTGTTTTCAAAAAGCCGTCTGCTGCAGAGGCGTCAGAAGGCGTCTATATGAGGGAAGGGTTAAGAGAGGGTCGTGTTCTTTGAGAGTCCTTATACTACCTTTACGTCATGGATTTGTTCTGTTTGTTTTGGGTGTAATTATATAATTGAACGTCCAGACCAGACACCCTACTGCCTCTTCACCTCGGCCAAAGCTCGCACTGATACTTTCCCTGTATGAGGTGTTCATCATTCAGTATTAACAGTGACATACAAATCAAGTTATTTAGATGATGCACTACTGAATAAATACATATCACAGAATGCAGATCAGTACCAGGCTGCTCATCTGCCCAGTCGCATTTTGACCTGTACAGTTTGAAAGTGATATTTTCATTCACCAAGGCCATGCAAAGAGTTATTACAGGAAGAAAAACAGTTTTCAATGTCTCCTTGTAACTTTTGTGTGTAGTTTTCTCGCATTATTAACAAAACATTGGTATAGACTGTAGTTTAAACAGTGTATATCATTCACACTGTCTTTCAGGCCATGCCATAAACTTATTTGATATTTTATGACTCCCTATTCCTCTTAACTGAATGATACATAATGTCTTTGACACTATGAGCATATAATGGAAGACATTGGTGCAGAGGTAGAGCGTCGGCCTCTCGTATCAAAGGTCCCTGGTTCGAGTCCCGTAATGAGCGGGTCCTGAATTTGGGATTATTCCACACAAACAGCGCGAGTACTGGTTAAGTTTCCAGGAAGCATCGAGCGTGATTAATATAAGCCGAAGGCTTGTTTCGCAATCGATGTAAAATAAATAAGTTTAAACTAAACTATCAGCATATAGATTATCTCGGTATTTATATATAATCCGACGGTTACACATTCAGCGTTAGGTATAATACATTATACAATAGAATGCACTTACTCATCCGAAGTGATACCATGATCATTTACAGACGTATTACAATGATCATACGAAACATAGCTGGTATCAGCACCAGTACATGGGGATGAGACAGTAATAATAATCAAATTGAACATAGACATCAGCTTCGAAAGAGCATGGCCTCTACTATATATATATATATGTTTAATAAACGTAGATCCATTCAAATGAGCATTAACATCAACCATTATAATTACTGTTCCGACTTGGTTATACATACTGATAAGATCATGTAACAGTTCTATGTGTTGACGAAAGTATACAGTATTGTGATTTGAACTGGGCACAAATACTTTAAAATTCAAATCCGAAGGAAATATCTTCAGACTTTTGATCAAGTACTTTACCAAGATGATACGCACTAGACATTAAGCCAGTTGTTTGCCATTACCAAAATAGCAAGTATATTATTATAAAGAGGAGTAAAAGGGAACACGACATTGAAAATGCACATAAAATAGACTAACAAATTGACAGATATGTAGTAAGGTAGTCTGGAAAGAGGGATACAATGTTTAGAGTTTGTATTATTACTGTGCACGTTTAACGATCTAGTTTGAAAACCATTTAAACTGAAACCGCGAAGGAAATTTATTTAACGGTTGACAGTTATCGGTTTAAATAGGCTGCGGCATTGAAAAATGAATTATCAGTTAATTTCATAATAGTTTTTCTTAATTATGATATTTTAACATGCTCTACAGAACAGTAAACCGCGGCATACATGTTTATGCGAGTAGTTACGATGAAGATCAGACTCCACATCCGTACACACTGATCTGAATCCACAATATACTGCAAACATTTCAATAACTATTGGAACTCTAACCACAGCTCTAGATGAGGGGCGTTTTGCCTGTTCTAAAACCCTTATTTAACCCTTAAACCCTATGTTGTGGGTACTCACGATTCTTTTGATTACCCACAACATAGGGTTTGCTTTGATAATAAGAGAGAAACTGTGGCAAAAAGAGCTGAAACCCCTCCTTATCTGGACCTCTGTTAAGACTAACCAACATTTGTATGTGTTGGACTTAAGAACGAATCATTGAATGTTTAATAAAGTGGTTACAGAGACGTCCAATTCCGAAACCGTCGCTTAAATATGTACTTGTATATCATTTTACACAAACCCGGTAGCTCAGTCGGTAGTGACGCGGGCTGTCAATCCAGGGGTTGTGAGTTCCAATCCCAGCTCGGCCAACAACATTCTTTCCGACGTTTGACAAAAGTCACTGTGACCTGCGTCATTCGTCTTTCACCACTGGACTGTTTAACAATATATGTGGAAAAGCAGCCAGTTGCTTTGAAAGTATGTTGTGTGGTGTACTGGTGTGGGAAAACCAGGAAACGCATGAGTTGGTGAACTGGTCGCCGTGATATAACTGAAAAAGTGTTGAAAACGGCGTTTAACCCTAATCAATCAATCACAAACTCCTGTTGAATGGTCAGTTTACGCGATGACGCGATCTCGAACTGTTCAATATCACCGAAGTGTTAAAAAAGAATTACCGGTGAAAGAGTAAATATAGACCGGCTTCCTTTATTACCTAGTCTTTATGAATATCGAACTTAGGGTATTGCTTTGTTTGCCCATTGTTGATGTTGTGTTTGTCGTACGAATTATACATTTTATATTGAAAGGATCAACGATTCCTTTAAACGAAATAATTTAATCGTGTACCGTTTAACTTGATAAGAGGGGAAAACTTTCGGTGATTTTAGTTATACTTGGAAACATGGGCTCTAAGAATGAAAACAGACCGGTATGTATGAATTTCGATATAATTATTTAGCAACTGTCAGTATGATATTTGTCTACATTGTTCGAAAGGGAAGGTCCCTATTGTAAAGTTGAATTGAGTTAATTTACAAGAGTCCGGCACAGACTGTACAGAGTACAATCAAACAGGTCATGTGTGCTATGATGCTATTTAGATTGTTCAAGACGTGAACAACGTTGTAATACCTATTTGATAGATAGTGACTGCATGACAGGTCTGTAAGTTAAGACCTACCTGATAGATGGTGACTGTATGACAGGTCTGTAAGTCAAGACCTACCTGATAGATAGTGACTGTATGACAGGTCTGTAAGTCAAGACCTACCTGATAGATAGTGACTGTATGACAGGTCTGTAAGTCAAGACCTACTTGATATATAGTGACTGTATGACAGGTCTGTAAGTCAACACCTACCTGCTAGATAGTGACTGTATGACAGGTCTGTAAGTCAAGATCTACCTGATAGATAGTGACTGTATGACAGGTCTGTAAGTCAAGATCTACCTGATAGATAGTGACTGTATGACAGGTCTGTAAGTCAACACCTACCTGATATATAGTGACTGTATGACAGGTCTGTAAGTCAAGACCTACCTGATAGATAGTGACTGTATGACAGGTCTGTAAGTCAAGACCTACCTGCTAGATAGTGACTGTATGACAGGTATGTAAGTCAAGACCTACCTGATAGATAGTGACTGTATGACAGGTCTGTAAGTCAACACCTACCTGATAGATAGTGACTGTATGACAGGTCTGTAAGTCAAGACCTACCTGATAGATAGTGACTGTATGACAGGTCTGTAAGTCAATACCTACCTGCTAGATAGTGACTGTATGACAGGTCTGTAAGTTAAGACCTACCTGATAGATAGTGACTGTATGACAGGTCTGTAAGTCAACACCTACCTGATAGATAGTGACTGTATGACAGGTCTGTAAGTCAAGACCTACCTGCTAGATAGTGACTGTATGACAGGTATGTAAGTCAAGACCTACCTGATAGATAGTGACTGTATGACAGGTCTGTAAGTCAACACCTACCTGCTAGATAGTGACTGTATGACAGGTCTGTAAATCGAGACCTACGACAGAAAACGGTCCAGCTGACGGAATCACAGATTTTTTTTGTGGCTGGTCATTCTACTTCAGAGAAAACGGAATGTCAAAAACAAAGACCCTGCATATTGGCTGTCTGATCTAGCTCGTCTTCATGTGTATTTTATTCTTGATAAAGATATTTACTCCCCCTCTCACAATGTATTTAAATTGTCCAGCTCAAAAGGACATTGTAATAAAAGTCTGCTTTATAAGCATGTAAAAATAAAGATGTCTGTGTTGTTAGCATGTAAACATAAAGCTTTCTGCTTCGTAGACATGTAAATATAAATACGTATGCTTGTGTAAACATGTAAACATAAATATGACTGCTTTGTATACATAAAACTGTCTGCTTTGTACACATGTAACTATAAAGATGTCTGCTTTGTAAACATGTAAACATAACGAGTTATGCTGTGTAGCATGTACACATAAAGCTGCCTGCTTTATAAACATGTAAACATTAAGCTGTCTGTTATGTAAACATAAAGATGTCTGCTTTGTAAACATGTAAACGCAACATATTTCTGCGTTGTAAACATGTAAACATAAAGCTGTCTGCTTTGTGAACATGTACACATAAAGCTGTCTGCTTTGTAAACATGTACACATAAAGCTGTCTGTTCTGTCAACATGTTAACATAAATATGTTATCGCCGGTAAATTCGAAAAGTAATTTCCACATTGTATAGATACTATTCTGCCGCAGCTGCTTACCGAACATAATCTACATTTTCAAGAATGTTTTCAATTGTCATTTGCTGATGACGATTAAATGCTGTGTATTTCACGGACAATGTTAACTTAAGACTGTTTATAGACCAATGGGGGAATGTTGTGATAAATTAATAGTTGCTTCTGCTCGTACTCTCACATATTTGTACTGTGATTCGTCTATATGTTTCTTCTTTTCTTCATAAGCTTTCTCATCAAAATGGTTTGAAAATAACCTAACTGTTATAAGGATTAAACGGGTCAACTTGAACCCGACACGTTAATACGATTTGTAACTTAAACATGTAGTAGTCTAGATGTACTCTTCATAAATAAAGAAATTAATTGTTCCTGTCCGAATTGAGTGGTCATGGACAACGCATATCTCAATGTAACAAAAGTTAACGGGTTTTCTTTTCTCAAAACGAAGATCTCAATGTAACAAAAGTGAACAGGTGTTCTTTTCAAATATAATTGAAAATATAGATTTTGATACACTTCAAAATGGAAGTACGATTGTATGCGTTAACGCTAACCCTTTTTACCTTTCAAGCGCATTTCTCAACGTCCTAGTCAATAACGTTGGAAAAAAAGCATCCGCAATACGCAGTTACTTAAACTGACTGATATTTTCAGTACTTTAAATGCATTGTTAACAGATATATATATGAGCTGTTCCACGAGAAAACCAACATTATGGACTCTGCGTAATGTTTTGACCCAGATCAGCCTGTGCAGTCCGCGCAGGCTGATCCGGACCGACACATTCCGTCTCAGTGAGATAGACTTAGAGGTATAGAGTAATGATTTCTGAAACAAAAAATCCACAGGAGGCGAAATGTGTCTGTCCGAGTTATCCTGCACGGCTTGCTTATACTAGTCCGGGCCGATACTTTACGCCGAGTCCACAATATTGGTTTTCTCGTGGAACGGCTCAATAACGTTTTACTTGAATCCCCGAGTAATACACGCACATATGCATCCGGGTACTTGGGGGTGAAGAGCTAAACGCACTCACTTATACGTGTATCATAATGATTTTGCGATAGTTTCTATTTGCATATACACTAAGTTTATCGATCTATTAAATGTACATGATAACACCATTTATTTCCAGAGACGAAATAAGAAGGTAGGTTAATCTATGTCCCCATTTCACTATGGTATGTATACAATATTACACACTAGAGATCGTACTGACCTATCAACAGTGAATGGTTTATGAATTTCCATTAACCCTTTCAGCGCCGAGTTGTTTAAAATAGACTCTTCCATGTTCAAACTCGGACGACTCTATTTTCCTGTTATAGGATTTTTGGAATATTTGTATAACTCACAGCCAAACAATGCAGATTTCAGGTGAGACAGCTCGTTACGGGCTGACTCACCTGAATCTGCATTGTTTGCAAAAAGCTCAATATTGCCTAAGAGTTAATAAACTTATGTTGGTGATATATGTTTTTTTACAAGCCGTTAGACAAATTAAAAAGAAGCAGCATTAAATATATATGTTTTATTTACTACTTAGTTTAACTAGCATGCCGATTATAACCATGCGTAATGCAGCTATAGAAAGCGCATGACCTTTCTTCGTTGAAACTACATGTATAATGTTCGGTTTAAATATAAGTAAATGTGCTCAATACGTAAGTGTAATTTGAATAATTGCTTCACCCTTTCAGCGCCGAATTGTTTAAAGTAGACTATTCCATGTTCAAACTCGGACGACTCTATTTTCATGTTATGGGATTTTTGGAATAGTTTTATAACTCACAGACAAACAATGCAGATTTCAGGTGAGACAGCTCGTTACGAGCTGACTCACCTGAATCTGCATTGTTTGCAAAAAGCTCAATATTGCCTTTGGCGCTGAAAGAGTTAAGTTATTTACATTATTAGACTATCATGCTAGGTAGTAATATCGAATGCATTGCTGTCTGATAATATGTTTAACCACCCTTTCCCGCATACAACAAATCTGCAGCAAACGATTTTAAAATCATATTGAGAAAAATATGGAAAATCTCCTTGCATATAAGTTAAGTTTTAATGTAGTGTTGAAAACATTGTGGCAAAAGGAGAAATTGGCCATTGTGAGCAATTTCTCCTTTTGCCACAATTGTTTTTAAAGGTATTCTGCTGCAGAGGCGTTAGAAAGTGTATTCATGTGGGGAATGGTTAAATGAACACAGTACGGTATACCTTACCTGTTTAAAAACTCTACTACAAAGTGAACTACTCAAGCGTTAACATGTTTTCAGTATTGCCCCTATGTTAAAGTTGAAATAGTTGTCTCTTGTTTTGGTATTATGACATTAAATTTGATATTATTTAGAAGTTTAGATCCTTATCGAGATCTAAAATGGAAAGGGGACTTTTTAAATCATGTTTAAAACGTTTTTCTGTAATACTGGTGATCTATGGCTCCAGATAGTGTAGTAAACTAAACCTTATTTACACATCCGTACACTTAACGTGAAAAGTGACACCAAATGGCAAATTTATAAATTCGGATGATTACAGGAAGATTGTTATATCATACAATCATGAATATGATAGGTATTCTGGGGTAGATCAGTTATACCGCCTTGGTCAATATGATGTTTCTGCCGGTGAAACTAATGATCATGACTCCCTCGTCCACAACTGTTTTAAAATATTATCAAATTATTTCCACATTCCCCAGGTTCTTAGTGAAATTCATTTAACAGGGAAAAGAGAGACCATGTTGTTATTTCCACACTCGTGTGGTTACATAGGTTGGAAGCACCCCCGGTTTCATAAGGCCTGAACTGGAATAGACTAATACCTTATTGACGGCAATGGGCCTCAGACGGGATGTTATAGAGTATAGGGATATTTCCGATTTCTTTAAGGCAGAGGTAGAGATTTTAAACCCGGAACAGGAGAAGTACTGATGTCAAAACCAGATACAGAAAATGTTTAGTTACTTCACAACAAGCACACACGACCGATGACACACGAACATCTCGGAAGGTACCGAAAGTAAACGAGTGTTTGTGGAGTCATTAAAACCACAGACAAAGGCGTGTGATTGCGGACATCAACGGGTGCCGACTGCCCGTTGTCAGGCATCATTGACTGCATCGGGACTAATGCAAAACGTGAGACTAGAAGAATGTAACAACGGGACTCATGCAAAGAACGTAACATCGGGACTCATGCAAATAACGTAACATCGGGACTCATGCAAAGAACGTATTACCGGGACTCATGCAAAACGTGAGACAAGAAGAACGTAACATCGGGACTCATGTAAAACGTGAGACAAGAAGAACATAACACCTGGACTCATGCAAAACGTGAGACAAGATGAACGTCACATCGGGACTCATGCAAAAAACGTAACATCGGGACTCATGCAAAACGTGAGACAAGAAGAACGTAACATCTGGACTCATGCAAAACGTGAGATAAGAAGAACGTAACATCTGGACTCATGCAACACTTGAGACAAGAATAACGTAACATCGGGACTCATGCAAAACGTGAGACAACATGAACGTAACATCGGGACTCATGCAAAACGTGATACAAGAAGAACGTAACATCTGGACTCATGCAAAACGTGAGACAAGAAGAACGTAACATCGGGAATCATGTAAAAACGTGAGACAAGAAGAACGTAACATCGGGACTCATGCAAAACGTGAGACAAGAAGATCGTAACATTGAGACTCAGGCAAAACGTGAGACAACATGAACGTAACATCGGGACTCATGCAAAACGTGAGACAAGAAGAACGTAACATCCGGACTCATGCAAAACGTGAGATAAGAAGAACATAACATCGGGACTCATGCAAAACGTGAGACAAGATGAACGTAACATCGGGACTCATGCAAAAAACGTAACATCGGGACTCATGCAAAACGTGAGACAAGAAGAACGTAACATCCGGACTCATGCAAAACGTGAGACAAGAAGAACGTAACATCCGGACTCATGCAAAACGTGAGATAAGAAGAACGTGACTCATGTTAAACGTGAGACAAGATGGACGTAACATCGGGACTCATGCAAAGAACGTAACATCGGGACTCATGCAAAACGTGAGACAAGAAGAACGTAACCGCTGGACTCATGCAAAACGTGAGATAAGAAGAACGTAACATCTGGACTCATGCAAAACGTGAGACAAGAATAACGTAACATCGGGACTCATGCCAAACGTGAGACAACATGAACGTAACAATGGGACTCATGCAAAACGTGATACAAGAAGAACGTAACATCTGGACTCATGCAAAACGTGAGACAAGAAGAACGTAACATCGGGAATCATGTCAAACGTGAGACAAGAAGAACGTAACATCGGGACTCATGCAAAACGTGAGACAAGAAGAACGTAACATCGGGACTCATGTAAAACGTGAGACAAGAAGAACGTAACAACGGGACTAATGCAAAACTTGAAACAAGAAGAACGTATCATCGAGACTCATGCAAAACGTGAGACAAGAAGAACGTAATATCGGGAATCATGTAAAACGTGAGACAAGAAGAACGTAACATCGGGACTCATGCAATACTTGAGACAAGAAGAACGTAACATCGGGACTCATGCAAAACGTGAGACAAGAAGAACGTATACATCGGGACTCATGCAAAATGTGAGGCAAGAATAACGTAACATCGGGACTCATGCAAAACGTGAGACAAGAAGAACTGTACATCGGGACTCATGTAAAATGTGAGACAAGAATAACGTATACATCGGGACTCATGCAAAACGTGAGACAAGAAGAACGTCACATCGGGACTCATGCGAAACGTGAGACAAGAAGAACGTCACATCGGGACTCATGCGAAACGTGAGACAAGAAGAACGTAACATCGGGACTCATACGAAACGTGAGACAAGAAGAACGTAACATCGGGACTCATGCGAAACGTGAGACAAGAAGAGTTTGTATGTGAGCGACTTTTACAAGATACTGGCAAAGTGGAAAGTAATAAGCACTGAATAAAGGCCAGAAAACAGAATGTACTTCCATGCTACAAAAGGTTATGCGTCAACCCATCAACAACAATAAAACATTTTGAAGAAAGGTGAGAAGAGGATTTCAAGAAATTGAAAACAACCAAACCTCAGCTGACAATAGAATCAACTATTGATAAAAAGGAAGGGAATGGATACAAGCCTGTAACGAACTACACATTGCCTTTCCAAAGAAAATCCAACCAAACCACCAAATCCGTTGGAAAGAAAGACAACACGACAACAGCAATAGGAAAAGAAGTCATCGAAAATATAAACAATCCTATTTGAAATGTTGGTGTATATACTAACGTATGGGAAAGGATTGTGACTTACAAGTTGATACTCTATTCTTTAACCCTTTCCAACATACAACAAATCTCGTCAGGACATTGAAAACATAGTGGCTAAAACCTGAACAAATCTCCATAAAAGATAGCTTAATTGTAAAATAAAGTTGAAAACATTGTGGCCAAAGGAGAAATTGCTCATCATGGGCCACAATGTTTTCATAAGTCGTCTGCTGTTATTGCGTCAAAAATGCGTCTGCAGGTGGGAAAAGGTTAAGAGTGTGTGATGTACAACAGTCGGTCATTCCAAAACAAAAATATATATCAACACTGATAGAATTCACTTTCGAGGATATATACACTATTCAATTAAAACGTTTTCTAGAATGCAGAATAATTGAAAATGTATCTTACAGCACTAACATTGAATCAATTACTTACAAAGTGTTCTTCGTGAGTTTATGAACCTTGAACGATAAAGAGCCCAGAAAGGGATTAAGAACTGTTTAAGATAACACCTGTTCATCCCCTACTGGTTGTAATGCCCGCCCTAAAACTCAGTTATTTTCACTTGAATCCCATTCCGTCCGGTTTCCCCACGTGGAATCCGAGGACGAATTTTGACATTTCTGTTAAAGGTGATGGTTTTTCAAGTAGTTTGGGTATATAATTAATTATAGGACATAATCGATGTCACATCGTAGGGTATAGAAGTAATTAACCCTTCTAGACACATTCAACTTATTCAATTAGGAAAACACTTTATTTTAATTATATCATTTAATAAATACGGCAGCTCTAAAGGGACACACACGAATATTGTTTTATCTTGTGCGCTCGAGATAGTATGTCTTGCGCACGACTTAGTATCTCGTGCGCACGAGATACTAAGTCGTGGTTACGAGATAAGTAGCTCGTGCGCACGAGATACTAAGTCGTGGTTACGAGATGAGTAGCTCGTGCGCACGAGATACTAAGTCGTGCGAACGAGATACTATCTTGTGCGCACGAGATAAAAAAAAATCGTATGTAATTTATAAAAATGTGTGTGTACCCTTAGAGCTGCCGTAAATAAAAGAAATTTCAATAAATAATATTTTGCAGTTTATGTGGTTGGTGTTTATCTTTTCTAATTTGTTTTCAAAAATGTCATTATATTCTTGTTACATGACAGTTACACATATAAGTGCATTTGCAACTTCTGAAAGTATGTTTGTTTATTTCATCCTAATTGACGACGAAAGAATGGAACTATTTAGTGTCTTCGTACCTGTTCACACGCGGACGAATATGTGTGAATGTCCTATTCAAACACAGTGTGTCCGCCATATTGAACAGTTGTAACAGGGACACTTTATTACATATAGTGTCCCTGGTTGTAACGAGAACAAATATGAAACACATCTATTGGATTTATTTGTTTACTACAAAATGTCAGACAATGACAATAAGTCCGATTTGTTAAATTTACGGAATACGGAATTATACGTTTGTCAAGATAAGTTATCAGTTATATCAACACAGGGGCCTCCCTTTATAAGTAAAAAACGTAGTTCCGGCATACATGTACCTATATCACTCACAGTGCGGGTGATATCAGTCATTGACGTGTGTGTTATTTCACTGATAGAATACAGTATCTCATCATTTAGCATAAAATAAAACAATTTATATGATTAAAACTTCAGAATTATCGAGTTTTCAGGGTTCACTCGATTATCACGTATTAAAAATAATCTATTATATCAAAACGTGGTTTATTAAAGTTTAACGTTATTGATGAAGTTATTAATTTCGATCGTTTTAATTGTATCTTTGTAAAGACAAAGTGGTCGAAAACTCGATGGTCTTAGCGTTTTAAGCATATAAAATGTGTTCTTATCATTCTTAAATACATGTATATATTTGTGAATATTAATTTATTCTGTTTGTGTTATGTTGTAGGAGAAAGTGAAGCTCACAGAAGAACAAATAGCAGGTAAACATAAGTATTTTATATCACTTCTCCATATATATATAATATAGACGAAGTTTATTTCAAATACAAGTTCAATCAATACATCGCGTTTCCGTCTTTAAAACCGACTGATGTTCATGCATTTTGTTAACAAAGCCATTCTGCAAGTCAAGAAGTTATTTCGAACATAGATAATGCATAAACGATTCCATTTTGAATGGATTAACGGCGGATTTACCCCGGTTCGAGGTTCACTTGAATGTTTTCAAATTAGAAAACATCTATATAAAAACGTGATTTATTAAAAATGTAAATGCATGTTTCCTTGCAGTTCTAAAGAGTAAAACACGCACCTGTCAAGGAACACGGCAAATAATACGAAAAGGGCATTACGTTGGCTATATATGCATAGAATATCTTCTTATACTCTTCTTATACTCAACGAAACATGCATTTCACCCTTGTAATTGCAATCGGTAGTCTAAATAGTATTATTTGGTGACAAACTATGTGTTTTAGATATAGGTTGATGGGAAGTGTTTAGGACTATTTCCAGTATTAAACTTTCGGTTTTCGCAGGTGGATTTCATTTCGATCTTCATTCTTTTTGCCATGTTGATATTTTTATTCTGTGAGTCCACTGTTTTCCTGTTTTCAGCTGAAAAAATAAGAGTGCCGATATTCGCCTGGAAAAATCCCGATGCGATAAATTGTGTCTTATTGATTTCTGGATTTACTTACTGCTGTAATATTAACGCGTTATATTTATTCGTGAATATACTTAAAGAGTGCATCAGATATTACGAGTCCCGACACATGAAGGTTGAAAAGGCAGATAAAATCCCGCGATGGAATCAACTTCACGAATCTATAGATAATGCCTATTGTTTAGCTACATATATATGCATGAAAAGTATTATTGACAGTTATTAATCGCAAAATTACAAACTATAATATTTCTTGCGCCATTGTTTCACCCAATAGAATATAAACTTGTTGAAACAACATATTCGGAGCAATAAGAAACTGTAACTTTGGTTTACCCATAGCTTTAATTTCTTCTATGTTTTAGAGTTTCGTGTGGCGTTCAACATGTTTGACAAAGATGGCGGTGGTACGATTGAAGCTGGTGAAATGGTAGATGTCTTGAAGAATATGGGACAAAACCTAACAGAAAACGACATAGAAGAAATGATACTGGAAGTCGACGAGGACGGTAAGAACAAAGATAAACCTTCAGAGTCAGTTTTAACCCTTACCCTCATACGACAATTCTGCAGCAGACGACTTTGAACGTATTTTGTCAAAACATAGAAAATCTCTATAATTGAATGGATAACCTATGACTAAAAGTGGAAAACATTGTGGAAAAAGGAGAAATTGCACGTTTTGTGCAATTTCTTCTTTTGTCACTATGTTTTTAAAAAGCCGTCAGCTGCAGAGGCGTCCAAAAGGCGTCCAAAAGCGTTTATATGATGGAAAGGGTTAAGACATCTGTGGGAAAGAAAAACCTCTCAAAATATGAATTGTGTTTGTCTTGGAAATTCTGTAATATAACATGTTGTTTTCTTTTGCTTTTACACTAAGCTATTCAATCAAGATCGCCAAACTGCTAAATGTTATCCTCGATTTTGCTAAGACGAAACAAAACGGTATCTCGCGCCAGAGACATAACAATGTGTGTATATGTGTCTGATTATGCATATCTGATCGCGCATAGTATCGCTGTAATGGACGCTGTTTACGCGAAATGAGGCGGCACATTCTTGCTTGTATCACTCTATATCTGCCGACAATATGCCGATCTACTGTTGGATGAAAACGTTCATGTAGGTCACTGGTACTTTTTAAGCACCAAAACGACCATTTGACGTGCGTTACGATTTCGTCATTAGTAAACAGCTTTATGGGTTTGTTTGTTTTCACCAAGTCTTAGCAGTTAAGTGTTATGAATAACTCTCTTCATTAGTTTCCATCCTTTAATCAAGACACTCGATATTACTGTTTAAATTGTGTACAACAGATGTTCACAAGATAATTACCATGAGGTTCATATATTCTTGAGGGTAAGTAAAATACGAAAGAAGTGTTTTAGAAAAACTTCCAAACAAGCTTACGAATTCGAATATATCAAATTCAGCAACCGTGAGCAATCGGAATGCAAAACAAGCATAGTATCTATGTTTGGTCTGGGGCTTCAGCCCCTGGTCATAGTAGTAAAATCATTTTTTTCGGAGTTGGCAACTTGCCAATTGCTGTTAACACCCAACAACGCATTTTTAGGGTGAGACTGCGCGTGAAAAATAGTTCATCACGGAGGGAAAAAACTGCATTTAAAAGGTTAGAATCTCCCAAAAAAAGATAATATAATGTTGTTGGAACATAAGTAAAAAACTTAAGGCGTAAGAACCTTAATATATGTTTAACAAATGCTTATAAATTAATGCGCCGATAGGTCAAATATGGAAGCTTATTAACATTCGCGAAGTGAAACGAAAACGCGCGACGAACAATTAATGGTAAACAAAAAAGTCGCGTGACAATGCAGTGGCGGATTAAGCGAGGGCCCGTAGGACCCGTGCCCGGGATAACTCGGGATAACTCGTTGATGTCCATAATGGATTACCGGATATATTGTCAAAACCTCCCAAAGGTCGGTCTTCTGTGACGCCATTACAGTGTGGCTCGATATGACCTTTTAATACAGAAATAACGTGTAAATGAGCTCGAAGGTTCAATGAAAATGTCTTGAATCACTTCATACTATTTCTCAATTAAATACAAATTCTAAATAAAACGGAGTATTAGTTAAATGAAATCATATTTATAATAAAAGTACTGCAGTGCTGACGGCCTCGGGGCTGCTGGAAGGTTGAATTTTTGAAGCGTTTGTCCTACGCCCCCCCCCCCCCCCTCCCCCACGGTTAATCCGCCACTGTATATTTCACGTGACTTCTTTCTTTTTTTCCGTTCCTCATGTTAATAATGTTAACAAGCATCCATATTTGACCTCTCGGCGCATTTATTTCTAAAGCATTACTTAAACTTATATTGGATTACTCACGCCTTAAGTTGTTCACTATGTTCCAACAAAATTAAAATTATATTTATGGGGGAGATCCTAACCTTTTAAATGCAGTTTTGTTGAATCCATGATGAACTATTGTTATCGCGCAGTTTCTCATGCGTTGTTTGGTGCTAACAGCAATTGGCAGGCTGCCAACTCAAAAATGGTATTACTACTATGACCAGGGGCTAAAGCCCCAGGCCAAAAATGGGTGTAAAAATAAAAAATAAATCATTAACATGAAAGTTTGCTTTGTTTCCGGTAATATTTCCACAGGTATATAGTTTGTAACATGGGCAAATAAAACCGCCCCAATGTAAAACTTATTTTGACCTGTTAGGCAGCTGTTTCTTCTCAACACGGTTTTGTCTTTTGCAGGGAATGGTGAAATTGATTTTGACGAGTTTCTGAAGATGATGGAAAATAAAATGCAGTATAAGGAAAATGAAGATGAAATAGCCGATGCGTTCAAGGTATATTATATAAACTATCTCAGATGTACAATGGTACATTTTTACATACAACCTGCTATATTGGTTAATATTTCCTCCAACGTGGGTCAATAATGATATTTCATCCTAACTATGTCGGTTCGTATATCCTGCAACATGGGCCAATAATGATATATCATCCTAGCTATGTTGGTTAATATTTCCTCCAACGTGGGTCAATAATGATATTTCATCCTAGCTATGTCGGTTCGTATATCCTGCAACATGGGCCAATAATGATATTTCATACTAGCTATGTTGGTTTGTATATCCTGCAACATTGGTCAATAATGATATATCATCCTAGCAATGTTGGTTGATATTTCCTCCAACGTGGGTCAATAATGATATATCATCCTAGCTATGTTGGTTTGTATATCCTGCAACATTGGTCAATAATGATATATCATCCTAGCTATGTTGGTTAATATTTCCTCCAACGTGGATCAATAATGATATATCATCCTAGCTATGTTGGTTTGTATATCCTGCAACATTGGTCAATAATGATATATCATACTAGCTATGTTGGTTAATATTTCCTCCAACGTGGGTCAACAGTGATATATCATCCTAGCTATGTCGGTTCGTATATCCTGCAACATGGGTTAAAAATGATATTTCATACTAGCTATGTTGGTTTGTATATCCTGCAACATTGGTCAATAATGATATATCATCCTAGCTATATTGGTCTTTATTGTTATATCCTGCAGGAATTCGATAACGGTAAAGGTCATATAAGCGTGAAGGATTTACGACAAGTCATGACAACGCTTGGGGACAGAATGACCGACCAAGAAGTGGATGAAATGCTTCTAGAGGCGGATGTAAAGAACGGACTTATCAAAATATCGGGTATTTCGTCTGATTTGTTTGTTTTGTTTGATTGTATGATATTTTGCGCCACATTCAACATTTTTCAGTTATATCACTCTGTTTCCTAAGTATGCTCATCTAGACAACCGCAACTCATTCGTATTTCTTAGAGCCAAGGATGGAAAGACTTTAGTACCATTTTAAAGCATTTTATTTCGCTTCCCACGAAATTCTAGCAATTTCATTGGTTAAAGCGTGTCACGTGCAGATCCCATATATTTCTATAGGGGTGCGTAAATTCCATAGGGGGCGAGTAAAGTAAAAAAAAGTCAGTTCAAAGGTTGGTTTTCGTAAAGTGGCTCTCAAATGTTACCAGTTACCCAGAAAGAAATGAAATGAATTGAAATAAATGTGTTCATGTTGAACCGGTGTATTTTTTAAAATGATATATCTATTCCAATTCTTTAATCAATATTGATAAACATTTTACTCATGACGTCATATTATGCTACAAACAAATATCAACAAGTTACAGTATAGTTCAGTTTAAAGTGGTCGAAGAAATAAATACATTATTGGGTTTGTTACTGACCCACTACGGAAATATAGGGGGTCTGTTGGATGAATAGGGGGACTCGGCTATCGCCTCGCCCCCTATTAGTCCTACAGACCCCCTATATTTCCGTAGTGGGTCAGTATCAAACCCAATAACTTATGATGTATTAGCTCCAAATCAAACACAATTATTTAGCATATTCAAACCACACACATGTAGCAAATTCAAATCGCAAAACACATGTTACAGTGTGGCTTCAACTTGGAGAATGTATATGTTTAATTCAAATAACTATCAGGAACCTTTAAATAAACAAAATAAACTTGGTCCGTAACATGGCATATCATTCAATTGACTTCAGACGGTCCTTTCCTATTTATGAGTGGACATTTGACACTGTTGAACGTCAATGCAAGATTAATATGTATCTCAGTAGGAGGACTGTTCTATAAACCCTTTAACACGGACAGTTTAACATCGACATTTACTAGGCGGAATGACCTCATGAAGACCCTGTTTATCTCAATTATTAAAGCAAGCAATCATAAGCGGCAACACAGATTACAAGTTGAGAGTGTGTGTGTTTCCCTTAAAATGTTAGCAAAGTAAAACCGTAAATCCACTTTGTTTCTGTCATTTCAAACTTGGAGAAGCCGTAGAAAACACACGGTGGACATGACAAGACCTACACTTCTTGTTCACTATTGCATTTGATGCAGCCAAATAACCTGTACAGTTCACAATGTTGATAATACTTATTATGAGGGGCTTAAAAACGGCCCCAATTCGATCGTTTGCAAGAGTCAAGTATTATGGCCCCCGTTTTTGAGAAACGTGTCGACATCGGCTTGTCCGCTCTCTGACTTGAGCATCCTTTATTACCCAGTCTTTGGCAAAAAATCATATTGTGATAAAATTTAACCACCACGTTAATTCTTTCAGCGACTATGACAATATTGAACTTTTTACAAACAATACAGATTCAGGTGAGTACGCTCGTACACCTGAAATCAGCATTGTTTGCCTTCCAGATGTCAACATATTCTAAGATTCTTAAAACATGATAAATAGAGTCGCCCAATTTTGAATATGGAAGAGTCTACTTTAAACAATTCGGCGCTAAAAGAGTTAATAGGATAGCATCTTTATATATATAGAGTTTGAAACACGCACCAATCTCTTTTCCTCATACGACAATTCTGCAGCAGACGACTTTGAACATATTTTGTCAAAAAATAGAGAAACTCTATAATTGAATGGATAACCCTTCTTTTGTCACTATGTTTTCAAAAAGCCGTCTGCTGCAGAGGCGTCAGAAAGCGTCTATATGAGGGAAAGGGTTAAAATCATTCCGATACAGTCAAAAACCACTTTATATGACGATGTTAATCGGGCAGACAGCAAATAGTATTTCTCTTATGACGTGACTCAACTTATTTTTACAAGAACTTGACATGTAATGTTTGAATATTTTCTTTGTTTTTTTACAGATTTTGTGTCAATTCTGTGCAGCTGAAACATAAACAAGTACCAATACCACCGCAACTGTAGTGGACTCTTACTTAAACTGACGCAATATTTTATTTATGTATTTGTTTGTATTAAACACATGTTTATTATTAATTCTAACACTATTGACAATTTCTCTTCTATACGCAAAGAGGGATTTGTTGAGCGTTATATACCATACAATATATCACTCTAAACTTCCGGAACTATTTTTGGCTGTTGAAATCCCCTCGTGCGTATTTTTCATACAACGCTTCTTAGTGCGCATGCGTTACTTCGCCGGGCTTGACATTTCATGAATGAAGTCGTGAATGAAGTCACGTGCTTTTGTTGCAATGCCGTTTGGTAACGATATTGTTTTGAATGACGTCATGCACATGCATGACCAATATTTTAGACGTGCATGCCAAGTAACAGTATACTGTTAACCGGTCAAAAGCGTACTGTTAGCATGAGACAGTAAGAAATTGCCCATGATGAGTATTTGAAAATTCAACATTACAAAGTCACGTGAGGTATAATAAAATTAAGATGTTAATAAAACAGATTTCAAAATGCTTTGTTTGTTGAAAAAATCCGTGAATAATGCCAAAACAAATACAATGGAGAGTAAAGATAGAATAGCCAACATGTGATTTTATCAATGGAAGCAATATCATATCTGAACAAAATATAGTTCCCCGATCAGTTGTATCCCATTTGATTATAACGTGTTAGAATGGAAAAAGCTTTAATTTTGAGTGATATATCGGATCTTATATCACGATTTGTCGTTCCGGTGTTTTATAATTAATCACGAAGGCCGAAGGCAAATTACTCAGCAAAAAATGCCCGAAGGGATTGGACTTCGTGATTAATTACTACACGCCTCAACTCCAAATCGTAATATAAGATCCGATATATCACTCAAAATTAAATATTTTTCTAAGTATATCACTCTAAACTTCTGGAACTATTTGTGACTGTTGAAATCCCCCTCATGCGTATTTTGCATACAGCGTTTCTAAGTGCGCATGCGTTACTACGCTTGACATTGTTACTAGCTTGACATGTTATTAATGAACTCACGTGCTTGTGTTGCCGTTTTGAAAATAACCAACGTTTAAGACGCGACTGCCATTTAACAGCATACTGTTAACCGGTCAAAGACGTTATGTTAGCACGAGACAGTAAAAAAATGCCCATAATGAGTATGTGAAAATTTGAAAAGGATTTAATAAAAATAAAATGTTCATAGACTGTTAATAAAACTGATTTTAAAATGTTTTGTTAGTTGAAAAAAAAAATCGTGAATATTTCCAAAACAAAAACAATAGGGAGTAAAGATAGAATAGTTTACACGTGATGTTATCACGGTAGGCAACGTCATGTCTGCACAGAACATAGTTCCCCACTAAGTTGTATCCCTTTAAATTATATAAAAAAAAAAAGTGCTAGAATGGAAATATATCTCATTTTCAGTGAAATACCGGCTCTTATACCACGATTTGGAGTTCAAGTGTAAAGTAATTAATCACGAAGGTATTATTTGCTGAGTACTTTGGCAATTTCGTGTTATACTCTTATAACTGCACCAAAACATACATTAAACCCTTTAATAACTGATCTAATCTATTGATGACTACCCTATTTATTTCTACAAGTACTTGATAGCGAAAATATCCGCTAAACAATGCACTAACATGAAGCGTTTAAAGATGTTTTACTGATCTATGGATGACTACTCTATTTATTCTACAAGTACTTGATAGCGAAAATATCCGCTAAACAATGCACTAACATGAAGCGTTTAAAGATGTTTTACGGATCTATGGATGACTATTCTATTTATTCTACAAGTATTTGATAGCAAAACTATCCGCTAAACAGTGCACTTACATAAAGCGTTTAAAAATGTTTTACTGATCTATGGATGACTATTCTATTTATTCTACAAGTACTTGATAGAAAAACTATCCATTAAACACTGCACTAACATGGAGCGTTTAAAGATGTTTTACTGATCTATGGATGACTACTCTATTTATTCTACAAGTACTTGATAGAAAAACTATCCGTTAAACAATGCACTAACATGAAGCGTTTAAAGATGTTTTACTGATCTATGGATGACTACTCTATTTATTCTACAAGTACTTGATAGAAAAACTATCCGTTAAACACTGCACTAACATGAAGCGTTTAAAGATGTTTTACTGATCTATGGGGGACTACTCTATTTATTCTACAAGTACTTGATAGAAAAACTATCCGCTAAACAATGCAGTAACATGAAGCGTTTAAAGATGTTTTACTGATCTATGGATGACTACTCTATTTATTCTACAAGTACTTGATAGAAAAACTATCCGTTAAACAATGCACTAACATGAAGCGTTTAAAGATGTTTTACTGATCTATGGATGACTACTCTATTTATTCTACAAGTACTTGATAGAAAAACTATCCGCCAAACAATGCACTAACATGAAGCGTTTAAAGATGTTTTACTGATCTATGGGGGACTACTCTATTTATTCTACAAGTACTTGATAGAAAAACTATCCGCTAAACAATGCACTAACATGAAGCGTTTAAAGATGTTTTACTGATCTATGGGTGGCTTTGAATAATCGCACGTTAATCGTTCCCGAGTGGGTAACACGATATCGCGTTAAAATGTCATATAATAAATGAAGTTTGTAAAGAAAGGCCACCAGCCCTCACACTATAAATTTACATATTAAAACAGAGTTGTAATATACTGCAAATTGTAGAAATATTTATCCAAAATTTAATGTTTAACATCTTTGTTATGAATCAGGCATGTCCGAATGGTTAACATCTTTGTTAGGAATCAGGCATGTCCGAATGGTTAACATCAGGTATTTGGAACCGGGCGTCCCGGGTTCGATCCCAAGTCGCTGCGGTCATTGGTCGAGTACCCTTGGGGCAAGGCACATTGTCTAGCCAAGTACTAATTTGATTAGCAAGGTATCGTGCATTAGTAAGCTGTCGCCGTGATACAACTGAAATCATATTGGAAACGGTTAACATGATCAATAAAACAAAATTAACATCTTGGTCACATATAACGAAGTCTTTTACTGCTGTTAGCTGAGTTATAACTTTCATTTTCATTACGGCTGAAATGATGGATCCATCGGTACTTCTCATTAACCAATGCAAATTATCATAATTTGTTCACGATACCAATAATACAATGGTTTTTATCCGAAAATAGGAATATTGACAGTTGAAAACAGTTGAAAACAGTTGAAAACAGTTGAAAACAGTTGAAAACAGTTGAAACATACACGGTATTCATCTTAAAAACAATTCATATTAAAGTGATGCAGACAAAACATACAATGTATATTGTATCTGTCTATTCCATTGTGCCTACCTATTTCAATGCTACATTTGTGGCTTAAGCATGTGCATTTTGTAAGTTGTAAATTAGATAAAACGATAAGGTTATTGATAAATATTTTTCTTCTGGATTTACATTTGTTAAATGTTTGTAAGATGAGCATTAAAAAACTGTATTGTAAAGACTATTTTGCTGCATACAGTCGTTCAGTCGTTGTTTAAATGCAGCTAAAACATGTCCGGGTAACCAACATCTTGCAATAACGATACAATATCTGCTTAACGGATTCCGCCCTGCCTGTATTACCTAGACTCTTCAATAACGATACAATATCTAGTTAACGTATTTCGCCCTGCCTCTATCACCAATAATGATACAATATCTAGTTAACGGATGTCGCCCTGCCTCTATCACCAATAATGATACAATATCTAGTTAACGTATTTCGCCCTGCCTCTATCAACAATAATGATACAATATCTAGTTAACGGATGTCGCCCTGTCTTTATCACCTAGACTCACCAATAATGATACAATATCTAGTTAACGGATGTCGCCCTGCCTCTATCACCAATAATGATACAATATCTAGTTAACGGATGTCGCCCTGCCTCTATCACCTAGAATCTTTTAATAACGATACAATATATAGTTAACGGATTCCGCCCTGCCTCTATCACCTAGACTCACCAATAACGATACAATATCTCGTTAACGGATGTCGCCCTGCCTCTATCAACTAGACTCACCAATAACGATACAATATCTAGTTAACGAATGTCGCTCTGCCTCTTTAAACTATACACACCAATAACAATACAATATCTAGTTAACGGATGTCGTCCTGCCTCTATCACCTAGATGTACCAATAACGATACAATATCTAGTTAACGAATGTCGCCCTGCCTCTATCACCTAGACTCTTCAATATCGATACAATATCTAGTTAATAGATGTTGCCCTAAGTTAACGGATGCCACCCTGCCTCTATCACAATAACGATACAATATCTAGTTAACAGATGTCGCCCTACCTCTATCACCTAGAATCTCCAATAACGATACAATATCTAGTTAACGGGTGTCGCCCTGTCCTCTATCACCTATACTCTTCAATAAAGATACAATATCTAGTTAACGGATGGTCGCCCTATCGCTATCACCTAGACGCACCAATAACGATACAATATCAAGTTAAGGATGTCACACTGCCTCTATCTCCTTAACTCATCAATAACGATACAATATCTAGTTAACGGATGTCGCCCCTGTCTCTATCACCTATACTCTTCAATAAAGATACAATATCTAGTTAACGGATGTCGACCTATCGCTATCACCTAGGACGCACCAATAACGATACAATATCAAGTTAAGGATGTCACCCCTGCCTCTATCTCCTTAACTCATCAATAACGATACAATATCTAGTTAACGGATGTCGCCCTGTCTCTATCACCTATACTCTTCAATAAAGATACAATATCTAGTTAACGGATGTCGCCCTATCGCTATCACCTAGACGCACCAATAACGATACAATATCAAGTTAAGGATGTCACCCCTGCCTCTATCTCCTTAACTCATCAATAACGATACAATATCTAGTTAACGGATGTCGCCCTGTCTCTATCACCTATACTCTTCAATAAAGATACAATATCTAGTTAACGGATGTCGCCCTATCGCTATCACCTAGACGCACCAATAACGATACAATATCAAGTTAAGGATGTTACCCTGCCTCTATCTCCTTAACTCATCAATAACGATACAATATCTAGTTAACGAATGTCGCCCTGCCTCTATCACCAATAACGATACAATATCTAGTTAACGGATGTCGCCCTGACTCTATCACCAATAACGATACAATATCTAGTTAACGAATGTCGCCCTGTCTCTATCACCAATAACGATACAATATCTAGTTAACGGATGTCGCACTGCCTCTATCTCGAATAACGAAACAATATCTAGTTAACGGATGTCACCCTGCCTCTATCCAATAGACTCTTCAATAACGATACAATATCTGGTTAACGGATGTCACACTGCCTCAATCACATAGGACTATTCAATAACGATACAATATTTAGTTAACGGATGTCGCTCTGCCTCTATCACGTAGACTCTTCAACAACGATACAATATCTAGTTACCGAATGTCGCCCTGTCTCTATCCCCAATAACGATACAATGTCTAGTTAACGGATGTCGCCCTGCTTCTATCACCAATAACGATACAATATCTAGTTAACGGATGTCGCCCTGCCTCTATCACCTAGACTCACCAATAACGATAGAATATCTAGTTAACGGATGTCGCCCTGCTTCTATCACCAATAACGATAGAATATCTAGTTAACGGATGTCGCCCTGCCTCTATCACCAATAACGATACAATATCTAGTTAACGGATGTCGCCCTGCCTCTGTCACCAATAATGATACAATATCTAGTTAACGGATGTCACCCTGCCTCTATCACCAATAACGATACAATATCTAGTTAACGGATGTCGCCCTGCCTCTATCACCAATAAATACAATATCTGGTTAACGGATGTCGCCCTGCTTCTATCACCTAGACACTTCAATAACGATACAATAACTAGTTAACAGATGTCGCCCTGCATCTATCACCTAGACCCTTCAATAACGATACCATATCTTGTTAACGGATGTCGCCCTGCCTGTATCACGTAGACAATACAATATCTAGTTAACGAATGTCGCCCTGCCTCTATCATCTAGATTCTTCAATAACGATACAATATCTTGTTAATAGATGTTGACCTGGCTCTATCATCTAGACTCTTCAATAACGATACAATATCTAGTTAACGAGTGTCGCCCTGCCTCTATCATCTAGACTCTTCAATAACGATACAATATCTAGCTAACAAATGTCGCCCTGCCTCTTTCATCTAGACTCTTCAATAACGATACAATATCTTGTTAATAGATGTTGCCCTGCCTCTATCACCTAGACTCTTCAATAACGATACAATATCTAGTTAACGAATGTCGCCCTGCCTCTATCATCTAGACTCTTCAATAACGATACCATATCTAGTTAATAGATGTTGCCCTACCTCTATCACATAGGCTCTTCAATAACGATACAATATCTTGTTAACGGATGTCGCCCTGCCTCTATCATCTAGACTCTTCAATAACGATACAATATCTTGTTAATAGATGTTGCCCTACCTCTATCACATATACTCTTCAATAACGATACAATATCTAGTTAACGAATGTCGCCCTGTCTCTATCATCTAGACTCTTCAATAAATATACAATATCTGGTTAATAGATGTTGCCCTACCTCTATCATCTAGACTCAGCAATAACGATACAATATATTGTTAATAGATGTTGCCCTACCTCTATCACCTAGACTCTACAATAACGATACAATATCTAGTTAACGAATGTCGCCCTGCCTCTATCATCTAGACTCTTCAATAACGATACAATATCTAGTTAATAGATGTTGCCCTACCTCTATCATCTAGACCCAGCAATAAAGATACAATATCTTGTTAATAGATGTTGCGCTACCTCTATCACCTAGACTCTACAATAACGATACAATATCTAGTTAACGGATGTCGCCCTGCCTCTATCATCTAGACTCTTCAATAACGATACAATATCTTGTTAATAGATGTTGCCCTACCTCTATCACAAAGACTCTTCAATAACGATACAATATCTTGTTAACGGATGTCGCCCTGCCTCTATCATCTAGACTCTTCAATAACGATACAATATCTAGTTAACGGATGTCGCCCTGCCTCTATCATCTAGACTCTTCAATAACGATACAATATCTAGTTAATAGATGTTGCCCTACCTCTATCACAAAGACTCTTCAATAACGATACAATATCTTGTTAACGGATGTCGCCCTGCCTCTATCATCTAGACTCTTCAATAACGATACAATATCTTGTTAATAGATGTTGCCCTACCTCTATCACATAGACTCTTCAATAACGATACAATATCTAGTTAACGAATGTCGCCCTGCCTCTATCATCTAGACTCTTCAATAACTATACAATATCTTGTTAAAAGATGTTGCCTTACCTCTATCATCTAGACTCAGCAATAACGATACAATATCTTGTTAATAGATGTTGCCCTACCTCTATCACCTAGACTCTACAATAACGATACAATATCTAGTTAACGAATGTCGCCCTGCCTCTATCATCTAGACTCTTCAATAACGATACAATATCTAGTTAATAGATGTTGCCCTACCTCTATCATCTAGACTCTTCAATAACGATACCATATCTAGTTAATAGATGTTGCCCTACCTCTATCACATAGACTCTTCAATAACGATACAATATATTGATAACGGATGTCGCCCTGCCTCTATCATCTAGACTATTCAATAACGATACAATATCTTGTTAATAGATGTTGCCCTACCTCTATCACATAGACTCTTCAATAACAATACAATACCTAGTTAACGAATGTCGCCCTGCCTCTATCATCTAGACTCTTCAATAACTATACAATATCTTGTTAATAAATGTTTCCCTACCTCTATCATCTAGACTCAGCAATAACGATACAATATCTTGTTAATAGATGTTGCCCTACCTCTATCACCTAGACTCTACAATAACGATACAATATCTAGTTAACGAATGTCGCCCTGCCTCTATCATCTAGACTCTTTAATAACGATACAATATCTAGTTAATAGATGTTGCCCTACCTCTATCATCTAGACTCTTCAGTAACGATACCATATCTAGTTTATAGATGTTGCCCTACCTCTATCACATAGACTCTTCAATAACGATACAATATATTGTTAACGGATGTCGCCCTGCCTCTATCATCTAGACTATTCAATAACGATACAATATCTTGTTAATAGATGTTGCCCTACCTCTATCACTTAGACTCTTCAATAACGATACAATATCTAGTTAACGAATGTCGCCCTGCCTCTATCATCTAGACTCTTCAATAACTATACAATATCTTGTTAATATATGTTGCCCTACCTCTATCACCTAGACTCTACAATAACGACACAATATCTTGTTAATAGATGTTGCCCTACCTCTATCACCTAGACTCTACAATAACGATACAATATCTAGTTAACGAATGTCGCCCTGCCTCTATCATCTAGACTCTTCAATAACGATACAATAACTAGTTAATAGATGTTGCCCTACCTCTATCATCTAGACTCAGCAATAACGATACAATATCTTGTTAATAGATGTTGCCCTACCTCTATCATCTAGACTCAGCAATAACGATAGAATATCTTGTTAATAGATGTTGCCCTGCCTCTATCATCTAGACTCAGCAATAACGATACACTATCTAGTTAACGAATGTCGCCCTGCCTCTATCACCTAGGCTCTTCAATAACGATACAATATCTAGTTAATAGATGCTGCCCTACCTCTATCACATAGACTCTTCAATAGCGATACAATATCTTGTTAACGGATGTCGCCCTGCCTCTATCATCTAGACTCTTCAATAACGATACAATATCTTGTTAATAGATGTTGCCCTGCCTCTATCACATAGACTCTTCAATAACAATACAATATCTAGTTAACGAATGTCGCCCTGCCTCTATCATCTAGACTCTTCAATAACTATACAATATATTGTTAATAGATGTTGCCCTACCACTATGATCTAGACTCAGCAATAACGATACAATATCTTGTTAATAGATGTTGCCCTACCTCTATCACCTAGACTCTACAATAACGATACAATATCTAGTTAACGATTGTCACCCTGCCTCTATCATCTAGACTCTTCGATAACGATACAATATCTAGTTAATAGATGTTGCCCTACCTATATCATCTAGACTCAGCAATAACGATAGAATATCTTGTTAATAGATGTTGCCCTACCTCTATCACCTAGACTCTACAATAACGATACAATATCTAGTTAACGGATGTCGCCCTGCCTCTATCATCTAGACTCTTCAATAACGATACAATATCTAGTTAATAGATGTTGCCCTACCTCTATCACATAGACTCTTCAATAACGATACAATATCTAGTTAACGAGTGTCGCCCTGCCTCTATCATCTAGACTCTTCAATAACTATACAATATCTTGTTAATAGATCTTGCCCTACCTCTATCATCTAGACTCAGCAATAACGATACAATATCTTGTTAATAGATGTTGCCCCACCTCTATCACCTAGACTCAGCAATAACGATACAATATCTTGTTAATAGATGTTACCCTACCTCTATCACCTAGACTCTACAATAACGATACAATATCTAGTTAACGAATGTCGCCCTGCCTCTATTATTTAGACTCTTCAATAACGATACAATATCTAGTGAATAGATGTTGCCCTGCCTCTATCACATAGACTCTTCAATAACGATACAATATATTGTTAACCAATGTCGCCCTGCCTCCATCATCTAGACTCTTCAACAACGATACCATATCTAGTTAATAGATGTTGCCCTACCTCTATCACATAGACTCTTCAATAACGATACAATATATTGTTAACGGATGTCGCCCTGCCTCTATCATCTAGACTATTCAATAACGATACAATATCTTGTTAATAGATGTTGCCCTACCTCTATCACATAGACTCTTCAATAACCATACAATATCTAGTTAACGAATGTCGCCCTGCCTCTATCATCTAGACTCTTCAATAACTATACAATATCTTGTTAATATATGTTGCCCTACCTCTATCATCTAGACTCAGCAATAACGATAGAATATCTTGTTAATAGATGTTGCCCTACCTCTATCACCTAGACTCTACAATAACGATACAATATCTAGTTAACGGATGTCGCCCTGCCTCTATCACCTATACTCTTCAATAACGATACAATATCTAGTTAATAGATGCTGCCCTACCTCTATCACATAGACTCTTCAATAACGATACAATATCTTGTTAACGGATGTCGCCCTGCCACTATCATCTAGACTCTTCAATAACGATACAATATCTTGTTAATGGATGTTGCCCTACCTCTATCACATAGACTCTTCAATAACGATACAATATCTAGTTAATGAATGTCCCCCTGCCTCTATCATCTAGACTCTTCAATAACTATACAATATCTTGTTAATAGATGTTGCCCTACCTCTATGATCTAGACTCAGCAATAACGATACAATATCTTGTTAATAGATGTTGCCCTACCTCTATCACCTAGACTCTACAATAACGATACAATAGCTAGTTAACGAATGTCGCCCTGCTTCTATCATCTAGACTCTTCAATAACGATACAATATCTAGTTAATAGATGTTGCCCTACCTCTATCATCTAGACTCAGCAATAACGATACAATATCTTGTTAATAGATGTTGCCCTACCTCTATCACCTAGACTCTACAATAACGATACAATATCTAGTTAACGGATGTCGCCCTGCCTCTATCATCTAGACTCTTCAATAACGATACAATATCTAGTTAATAGATGTTGCCCTACCTCTATCACATAGACTCTTCAATAACGATACAATATCTAGTTAACGAATGTCGCCCTGCCTCTATCATCTAGACTCTTCAATAACTATACAATATCTGGTTAATAGATCTTGCCCTACCTCTATCATCTAGACTCAGCAATAACGATACAATATCTTGTTAATAGATGTTGCCCTACCTCTATCACCTAGACTCTACAATAACGATACAATATCTAGTTAACGAATGTCGCCCTGTCTCTATCATCTAGACTCTTCAATAACGATACAATATCTAGTTAATAGATGTTGCCCTACCTCTATCATCTAGACTCAGCAATAACGATAGAATATCTTGTTAATAGATGTTGCCCTACCTCTATCACCTAGACTCTACAATAACGATACAATATCTAGTTAACGGATGTCGCCCTGCCTCTATCATCTAGACTCTTCAATAACGATACAATATATAGTTAATATAAGTTGCCCTACCTCTATCAGCTAGACTCAGCAATAACGATACAATATCTTGTTAATAGATGTTGCCCTACCTCTATCACCTAGACTCTACAATAACGATACAATATCTAGTTAACGAATGTCGCCCTGCCTCTATCATCTAGACTCTTCAATAACGATACAATATCTTGTTAATAGATGTTGCCCTGCCTCTATCACATGGACTCAGTTCAACAGTTTATGGCAACAACGGACATATGCAAAAAAAATAATAGTTTTATACAATAAGATATACATGTAATGTTTCTGGCATTTATGATTAAAATGCCATTTTTCACTCTACCTATTCTTATGGCTTTTATTTATGTCATACAAGTCCAACCGCCCTTAGGTTCCATGTTCTCTTTCTTAATAGCAAGACTGAACAAAACATAAAATGTTATAATCAACGCAATGGAGAATAAATTTAAGTTGCATCTGTAAATGAAGTGCTGTATCAGCACAGTTTACAACGTCATCTACATATCATGTGCATTTTCAGTGCATAATATATCAAACCTTTGTCAGCTATAAAAAATACCCCTGTTCCCCTTACTTTTTTAAAAAAGATACACAACTCGGTGATATACACACTGAAAATAGTTGAACTACTTACATCCCCTCGTTTTGGGGTTCTTAACCCTTTCAGCGCAGAATTGTTTAAAATAGACTCTTCCATGTTCAAACTCGGACGACTCTATTTTCATGTTATAGGATTTTTTGGAATATTTTTTATAACTCACAGCCAAACAAAGCAGATTTCAGGTGAGACAGCTCGTTACGAGCTGACTCACCTGAATCTGCATTGTTTGCAAAATGCTCAATATTGCCTTAATCGCTGAAAGAGTTAATTACATTTGAATGAAACGGAACAGTTTATTATTTACACATTCGTAAATGCGCATATTTTAGTTCATACAGATAAGTCATCTGATCCCGTTTTTGTTTAAACAGTTAAACAGATGTTAATGTATTATCGAATTAAAAGCTTTTTGAAAATTAACATAATTATAATACCCAAAACCTTCCCCCTTTGTTTGCTGATATGTTTAATTAAACTTTGTAAGGTAAACATATTATCCCAATCTGAAACCTGCCTGTGCTTCGTCATTTGTATTTGTTTGGGTGCAGCCAAACGAATAAAGACGGCAATTCAAGACCTCATCGCACGAAGCAGTACCTCATTCGGCCTGAAAGTAGGTCCGATTACATGCGCTTATTTTTCAAATATATCATGATCTTTGAAAGAAATATAAGTCTATATTTAATGAGTTTTATAATTTCGTTCTGCAATTTGAAGATAATGTAATAATAAAACGAAACAGTGTATTTCAAAAATGAACGCGGAGTAATTGATATGCCACAATGAGTAAACTGCCACAGGGGTAACTATTTCCGACGATTACCTTTCAGAGCTCGAGGTAAGGGGCGTGACTTCTTGATCACGCATTGCAATGCAGAAAAAACACAACAAGAATTAAAAATAGATGGTGTGTGTAGTATCACACTTATATCTTCAGAATAGCGAAATTAAAATAACATATAACATGTTGCTTAATTAATTCATAAGGTTACTAAATTGAACCCTTCCTTGTTGTAAACTGTTTTTAAAACCTATTCAGAAGACAACTTCATTACTATCATTGAGAAAATATATTATTCTGCCTTTTCTTTACCATCAATACTTCTTCAACCCTTTCCCTCATATAGACACTTTCTGACGCAGACGCTTTTGAAAACATTGTGACAAAATTACAACATTTTCAAAACGAACAATCTATCATGTTGCCACAATGATTACAAGTTTTTTCCAGTAATTATACCTTCATTTATAGAGATTTTACCTATTTTCCATCTGAATGTTTTCAAAGTATTCTGTCGCTATTTTGATGTATGTGGGAAAGAGTTAAAAACAGATATTTGTTATCTTAAGAACTTACTTCATTAACACCAAAAGTATATATAGTAAAAAATGAGTTCAGTCTTTTTGTGCTCACTGAGATGAGCTATTTCAATTTCATACCTAGCCAAACCGTTTTCTCCTTGTTTGGTTCAATATAACCCTTTCCCACATATAACACATCTGTAGCAGACATGTATGAAAGCATATATGAAAACACATGAAGATTCTATATCAATGAAAACTTAATTATTGAATTAAGTTGAAAGCATTACGACTTTTAAAAATATTATGGCAAAAGGAAAGATCGCTTACAACGAGCATTTTTTCCTTTTGCCACAACATGTTCAAAAGTCGTCTGCTGCAGAGGTATCAGAAACCGTCTGTGTAAAATGTTAAAATCACAATTGTTATTTCCCCTTGAGGCTGTATTATGGAAACACCTATGGCGACCGACCGGCTGGTGTCCTGACATTGTCAGAGCTCTCTGATGCAAACAGGTTTCATCCGATCTTCACCAAACTAGTTGAATTCGTAAGTGGGCAATAATGTGCCGGCCTTAATAACCAGACCAATCACACAAGACACTTATAGATAATTGCCCTTGATTGTGGTCAAATTAGCCTCGTCTGCTCTTTAAGTGGAACAATTTCCTTCTCATCTTTACCAAACTGAATGTAAAGTTTGTTGCCACACTGGCTGGGCGAACATTCAAAGCACTAAAGGCACTTTTGGGTTATGGACTTATCCAAACAAGCCTTGTCCGCTATCTAGTCAAACAGTTTTCTTCCAATCTACATCAAACTTAGAGAACATGCATGTGGCCATAATCTTTAGGCCTTGTTCGATAACCAGCCAATCCACTCAAGGCACTTTTTAATGATGGTCTTTGAAGTCTACAAAATTAGCATTGTCCACTTTCAAAGTCGGACAGTTTTCATCCGATTTTCAACAAACTTGGTGAACATGTTTGTGAGTATAATGGTTGGGCCATGCTCGATAACAAGACAAATATCCAAAGACACTTGAATTATCCAAAATGTTGCCAAATAGACCTTGTCTGATTTTAAAATTCAACAGTTCTTATCCAATCTGCGTCAAACTTGTTGTAAATGTAACAAAAATGGATAAAAAGCTTTAGTCGTTCCAGAGTTGTGATTCCCTGACCGGTGTATTTTGTGATAATTTATTATTTGGCACTCTTGTTTGTCTTTTGCAGGAAACATGTATGTCAAAAGTTGAGGTTAGCTCGCACTGAAGCACACCAATTACCTATAAATAAGTGTTTGTTAAGCAAACATCTCTTGCATAGGCTCGATGAAATGATGTTTGATATGCTTTACTTTCAATTGCGATATACATTTACATTAAGATGTTTTTAACGTATGGAGTATTGGACAAGAAACGTTCTTGTAAAGATTTATTGGAAACCAACAGTGATTTTTTTTTGCGAATATAAAGTTCAAGGAACAAGGTTAATAGATGATTACCAACACAAACAGATAGATAAATAGATATATAGATAGATAGATAGATAGATAGATAGATAGATAGATAGATAGATAGATAGATAGATAGATAGATAGATAGATAGATAGATAGATAGATAGATTGATAGATAGATAGATAGATAGATAGATAGATAGATAGATAGATAGATAGATAGATAGATAGATAGATAGATAGATAGATAGATAGATAGATAGATAGATAGATAGATAGATAGATAGATAGATAGATAGATAGATAGATAGATAGATAGATAGATAGATAGATAGATAGATAGATAGATAGATAGATAGATAGATAGATAGATAGATAGATAGATAGATAGATAGATAGATAGATAGATAGATAGATAGATAGATAGATAGATATATAGATAGATAGATAGATAGATAGATAGATAGATAGAGATAGATAGATAGATAGAGATAGATAGATAGATAGATAGATAGATAGATAGATAGATAGATAGATATATAGATAGATAGATAGATAGATAGATAGATAGATAGATAGATAGATAGATAGATAGATAGATAGATAGATAGATAGATAGATAGATAGATAGATAGATAGATAGATAGATAGATAGATAGATAGATAGATAGATAGATAGATAGATAGATAGATAGATAGATAGATAGATAGATAGATAGATAGATAGATAGATATTTCTTTATTTCCTTCATAAATGAAGAGTAAATACATAAATACATGTATACAACAAATAACAAATTAACAGTAAATAGTCCACATATTAGTTATTTACAGGTTGCTCGAAGAGACATACAAGTTATTTTGAATATATTTTGTTAGATGAGTGTGGATGCAATAATGGAAACGTGTCAGTCTCGTTTAAAATAAATCTAAAAATAGCATTTGACTATATATTGACAAGGTACATTTCCTATTCTACGGCCCGGGACATCACTGAGGTGACATTTGGTTTTTAAGTATTTCAAATGTTTTGTAAGCTGAATATCCATCAGTAATTCCTTTCGAAAAAGAATTACCAGGGGATATGGTAGCCTATGTTATATGTGATGCTAGAATGTGTCACATAAATAACATGTTAATAACTGTTTATAGTGGTATTTCGACACTACAATATACAATTACATATAAACAAACACGTTTGCTCTTACGCACGCACACACGGACATCATATTAGTATGCACTCACGCACGAACACACGCACGAACACATGCATGCACACAGCCCACAATGTGTGAGCAAATAATGGTAAATACAGAAAGAATAGAATAATATGTATACACATATATACATACACACACATATACAAGCATATTGTTCCTTCAGTGGGCTTCTACATAATCTGTTCAATCCATATACAATGGATGTAAACAAGGATAGAATGGCAACACTTTTAAATTCTTCCTCTGCTGTTATGATTCTAAAATAATTTGAAAGAAGTGTTCCTTAGGTGACCCTCTACAAAACGGTTGAAATAAACGTTGCTAAACGTTGCCATCTAACCTTCTTAGCACACCTGAGCAAACATTACGGGGTGGGCTATTGTGATTTCTCACCAACTCACTGTTCGTCCTTCCGTTCACATTTTCCTAGAAATAACTTCTCCTCTTAGTCCAATGGTACAATTTCAAAATAATTTCACAGGAATGTTCCTTTAAAATTGTCCAAAAATAATAGAAGTATATGTAGAACTTTGGTGGCACCAAAAACTGGGAAATGTTTTCCATATATGTGTAAACTAAACATATTTTAAATTCTATTTAATCAGTTCTTATATCTTTGAAGATACAGGGAGAAATTGCTTTTCTTTTAACACAATGTCAAAAACCAACTGCTGCAAATACATCGAAATGTAAATACTCAGGTGAGTGAGTATGGGCCATGATAGTTATCCTATTGTCTAACATTTCTTTTGATACTTTGTTATTAGATATAATTTGCACATGCATGTCTCATATCTATGTTTTATACACAACTGAAATTGGCATTGAATTATAACTGTTACCCTTGTGTCATGTGTCCATTTACCAGAACTTGTAATATTTATACCAATTTCCTCCACAATACAACGGCAAATATCTGTACAGTTCTGTATACCCAAACCAATGCAGTACCTTCAGCGCTTTGACAAGTATACGACATTTCAACCCACTCGCCTAATGTATCGTTAAATATGTTTAAGACTATTTTAAACAAAATATTAAGTTTAGAAAATAGCACCGTTATAAAACGCTTTGTTCCTTTACCATGATTGCATTTACTGAAACAATATTTTTCTTTTAGAATTAATATCCAGATTCAATACACTATTTATTTCAAATGATATTTACGTTATCGAATATTTTTGCAATACTAAATAATGTGTACTTAATATTAAACAGCGATAAACACGCCCGTTGGTTTTTTAATCTATACATGCAGTTGTGTCTACCATCTGTTTTAGACAAAAGACATAACAACATCAGTATTTAATTTCTTATCCTTTGTTCCCAGCCATTTTAATCCCATTACTAACACAAACACAGGGAAAATAGTCTAGAATTTAAGTGCTGCTTAGATTTTCAAAACAATAGGCAATCTGTGAATGCAGTCAGAAATATCATGTTTTAACGCCGTTTAAAGGAATCTCGGACCTGAAAGATGGTATTCAAATACACGCCTAGCTAAGCACCCAGTGTTGTTACATGCCATTCCCTTAACATATGGACCTGGAGGAGAAATGGGTTCAACCGCAAAAATCAAACCTTTGCCAAGAGATTACTTTTTATATTAATAGGCTTAACATTAAATCAATCATTTTCTTAAACATGTACACACAACCTGCTATTTATCGTTATTTCTACGTTTGACCCTAGCCAAAGTTTAAATATTTCACCCCAAACATGCTCCGTCAATATGCATTTGAAATATGTGAAATGAACATTGATTAGAGTAAATGGTAAGTGACTTAATATACGTTAACATATGTCATAGTTCGTAACGTACGTTATACATGTACAATAGTTCGTAACGTACGTTATACATTATGTCATAGATTCGTAACGTATAAAAATGTTATACATATGCCATATGTTGTAACGTTCGTTATACATATGTCATAGTTCGTAACGTATGTTATCATATGCCATAGTATATAATGTTCGTTATACATATGCCATAGTTCATAACGTACGTTATCATATGCCATAGTATAATGTTCGTTATACATATGGCATAGTTCGTAACGCTCGTTATACATATGCCATAGTTCGTAACGTTCGTTATACATATGCCATAGTTCGTAACGTACGTAAACATATGCCATAGTTTGTAAAGTTCGTTATATATATGCCATAGTTCATAACGTACGTTATATTATGCCATAGTTTGAAACGTACGTAAACATATGCCATAGTTCATAACGTACCTTAACATTTGCCATAGTTCGCAACGTACGTTAACATATGCCATAGTTCCTAACGTAGGTTTCAATTAGAAATACCGAAAGGGTCACATTTGTCTCGCCGCGACGAAGTAAGGACAGCGAGTCAGAGGCGCTGCTTTTCTGGCGGTGGCGACGGCGGTGAAATAATTGAGGGCGAACAATTCCTTGACCGAATTTGGAATGCACATGGCGTACAGAGATTTTCGTCCTCTTTATGCCACAGAATGTTTCATCTGGCTCTGTTAAATTCGAGATATCCGAAAGAATATGACATTAAACGAGACATTTTAACCGTTGTGACGTGCACATAACCAATTAAATCACAAGTCCAAGATATATCGTGAATTTATTTGTTTCAAAAGTTATCCGTCCATATTTACATAGGTCACTCATAAACATACAAGTTTTTAAAGCTAACAATGCTAAATATCGTATAATGTCCTCACGTTTGTAATTACTGTAGTGATTTATCTTTAATGAAAACAATATAGGCACCTATAATTGACCTTTTGTATTTTAGAAAAAAAATGACCGCGGACTCATGACTAAATCATTTGCATAACTGCACTCGAACAGAAGTAGATAAAGTTCGTTGCTCAATTTTAACACAACACAATCTCGCTTCGTACGCAAATCTGCGAATTATGTATTCACGTTTTCGAGGTCAATTAATCTTCATAATAATACTCAAATTGTCCGAAAATCTTTTGATGACTAAACTACATACGAGTATATTGATCTCTTTTAATCCGTTTGACCATGTTCTACCTTCTCCCCCCGTCCATTGCCGTACACACAAAGGATAAGTTAAGTTTCTATAACGATTCAATCAATTTAAAACAGATTACCTTTTTGATTAGGGGATTATGACTTGAACGCTTTGTTTTACATTCACCATTACTATCAATAGTTCTTCGTTCGTTTTAAGTTAAGTTGCAAAAAAACAGATATCCAATTAAGTGCGAATAGAGTCTACAATAATCAGAGGTCCAGATAAGCTCTTTTTCCCACAATTTTTCTTTAATCATTAAAGCAAACCCTTTGTTGTGGGTACTCAAAATAATCGTCTCACTGAGACGATTCTTTTGAGTACCCTTAACATAGGGTTAGAGGGTCAAATAAGGATTTTAGAAAATGCAAACGCCCCTTATCTGGAGCTCTCAATAATATTCTCACTCAGATGCTTACACGAGTACCTGATACAAAGAAATTTCAGAGTTCCAGATAAGGAGGGGTATTCAGCTCTTTTTCCAACAATTTCTCTCTTATCATTAAAGCAAACCCTATGTTGTGGGTACTCAAAAGAATCGTGAGACGATTCTTTTGAGTACCCACAACATAGGGTTAAAGGGTCGAATAAGGATTTTAGAACATGCAAAACGCCCCTTGTCGGGAGCCCTGAATAATATTCTCACTCAGATGCTTACACGAGTACCCGATACGTAGTGAGAGTCACCATTTTACTTAGAAAACATCGGATAAATACTTTATATTTGGAAGGTTGACAGTATTAATTTATACACTGTTAAAACAAAGTGGAAAGAAACGACTATGTTCACTTTGAGCAGTTTCTTCTAATATTTTCCATCTCAACTTGTGTTTCCAAAGGTCGTCTGTTGCGGAGGCGTCAAAAGTAATCTGTATCTGATTATGGCTTTGTGGATTGTAAAAGATCAGCCGAGATTTAATAGCTGTAATAGATTTTGACATCGACAATTACAAAGCGAATTAGATTTGTATTGCCCCTTACAATCAATATATAAACTTATATTGATATTTCATAACAGTTTTAAGATGTTATTGCAGTCGGCTAATTTGGAGTATGCACTATAGAAACATGTTTTTTCAGAACAGATTTTCACAATTCTAGTAAATAGTTCCACGATATCTGATATTGAGAAATGAAACGTTTCAAGGGATTTTGCTTGTTTTTATAATATTGTACTTAAATCATAATATTATTTTTAATATATCACGGAATTTCCTTGGTGTTGATTTCGTTCCAGTCTAGTGGTCCATTAACTAATTGGTACTCAAAAGTTTAATTGATTTATTGATTAGGGTTTAACACCGTTTTCAACGATTGTTCAGTCATATCACGGCGGCCAGTTCACCTACTCATGCCTTTCCTGGCTTTCTCATACTAGTACTCAACACACCATATTTTCCAAGCAACTGGCTACTTTACCACATATAAGCCCATTGGTGAAAGACGAATCACAATGACTTTTGTCAAACGTTGGAAATAATGTTGGCCGAGCTGGTATTCGAACTCACAACCCCTGGATTGACAGCCCGCGTCGCTACCGACTGAGCTGGTATTCGAACTCACAACCCCTGGATTGACAGCTCGCGTCGCTACCAACTGAGCTACTGGTCATTGATACGATTATGTTGAGTACCATCAACATAGGGTTAACATAAGTAATAAAAAGAAGTAGGACAAACACGTGTGAGCTCCTTCTTATCTAGACGTTGCTGACTTGTTAGGTATTTGTGCAATATTATGATCAGACTGTGTGAATATTCCGGAATCCTCTGATAATACAAGTCTCATATTACAGGTCTGTAATAACTGAACATAGATTGACTACACTTAGTTATGCATAGCATACAGAACAAGTCCTTCAAGATAATATCGTATCAGGGATAACCGTATCTGAGAGCTATTTGAAACAATAAGTGTGTTTATGGTATACTTTGATATTTTTCCTTCTATTTTCCATGTTAAAAAAGGATGCAGTATATGTCGATATAGCACGCTTTGATACTGCACTCAAATCCTGTTCACGTGTTGCTCAGGATGGAACTATTCCGATTGCTTCCATCCAATCTTTGATGAGTTTAGAGACAAGCTAACAATGTTTGGTAGACTACGGAAGCGTCCTGGTGCCAATTCATAATGTTCTATAAAAAAAATAACTGCTACGTAGGAGATAGAAAAGCCTAATAAGGACTTTGTAACTCCTACGTAGGACTTTATAACTCCTAATTAGGCTTTTTTATCTCCTACGTAGGAGATAAAAAAGCCTAATTAGGACTTTGTAACTCCTACGTAGGACTTTATAACTCCTACGTAGGAGATAAAAAAGCCTAATTAGGAGTTATAAAGTCCTACGTAGGAGTTACAAAGTCCTAATTAGGCTTTTTTATCTCCTACGTAGGACCTTATATCTCCTACGTAGGAGATAAAAAAGCCTAATTAGGAGTTATAAAGTCCTACGTAGGAGTTACAAAGTCCTAATTAGGCTTTTTTATCTCCTACGTAGGACTTTATAACTCCTACGTAGGAGATAAAAAAGCCTAATTAGGAGTTATAAAGTCCTACGTAGGAGTTACAAAGTCCTAATTAGGCTTTTTTTTATCTCCTACGTAGCAGTTATTTTTTTTATAGAACATTATGAATTGGCACCAGGACGCTTCCGTAGTAGACTGCTTGTAGATGACACGCAGTAAAAAAATGGATAGACTTTAAAAAACAACAACAATCCGGTCTATGCATAGCGCTAGCTGTCTCTAAATACATACGTATTTCTGACGTAATAATGTGACGTGTAATTCAATGATATCGGTATTTGTAGACTGTACATGTTTTGCCATACCCTTGTGTTTGATAATCGTTGACGATATATATAAGTTTATCATAATTACATATGATGACCAACACAATCCAGGGGGATTAAATTACTGCTAGGATGAATAAGCAAATGATTGTTTTAAAGGTAGGTCTTCATTTTCCGATGTGAAGTTTTTCAACACAAAATAGAAGATGTGTGTTCGTCCCGGTAGCTCAGTCGGTAGCGACGCGGGCTGTTAATCCAGGGGATGTGAGTTCGAATCCCGGCTCGGCCAACTTTCTTTCCGACGATTGACAAATGCGTCATTCGTCTTTCACCAATGGGCTAAGTCTATGTGATTATTGTGTGGAGTACTGGTGTGAGAAAACCAGGAAATGCATGAGTAGGTGAACTGGCCGCCGTGATATAACTGATAAATTGTTAAAAACTGCGTTAAACCCCAATCAATTAATCAGTGTTCGCTTTACAGAACATATTGAAAGTTCAAAATGGGCATCTAGATCGTAATAAAGAACACACATGTACAGGCGTTAATACCAGATTAAGATTATACGCGAGTTCTTAATGAAATCCACTGTTAGAAAAAACATCGATGATTCAAGTTAATATCTTTACAATTACGAATAGTGTTGACCCTTTTTGGGCTTTGGTGATACTATTTGAATTTCGTTGGTATCGCCCTTATAAGAAATAACTGGTAGCTCGTGTAATTGTCTCCCCTGATAGCAGCGAGCCATACACCTATACGCCTCGTCCTGTCCATTACCAGGCTAGTTAATATTAGCCTGTGGGATAGTATTCCTCTCCTGGTTTTTCGCACGACGGAGTACTTGAATCGTTCCTGTTGGATGAGGACGTTGACGAACACGTCTATAAAACAAAGTCACATAAGATATTTGGTGACATACCGGCGCTTTATGGAGGCCATCCCACAACATCAACGTTGTTTTTGTCGTGAATAAGCCATGCTTACTTTAGCAACGAGCGATTTCCTTCTGAAAGAGGACGGTGTGTTGACGACACACGTTAATTAGCTGTTCAATTGCATACATACAGGATTTTATGTATTTGTTGAGTTTACACCATTCGACTATGGGAGCCGCATTTTACCCGTAACTTCACTTTCTCACTCACCCAATTAACTTACTCCTGACCAGTATTGACAAATAGGAATACGTGGTCAAACATATCGAGGGCTTGGTGTGAAACGGTTTTAACTAAAAACCATAGTTTAGGGGCAATTTTGACCCCTTTGTAAACAATGCAAATTTAGGTGCCATTGCTCAGAACGAGCAATGGCACCTAAATTTCCATTGTTTACCAAGAAAAATAATTTAACGCCTATAAAGACTTTATGGCGAGGTGATTAAACTTGGTAAAAAAATACCGATTTTAGTTACAACCGTTTCATACCAAGCCCTCGATATGTCATATTGAACAACGAGGAATCCGCCTCGGCCGAGGGGTTGGAACTTGGCATCCCCGAGTTCGATTCCCAGTCACAGTGGAGTGTCCTTGGGTAAAGCAAATTTCCTAGCCTAGAACTGATTTGTTTACTCAGGGACCATGAAAAAGTGAACTGTCGCCGTGATATAACCTAAATAATGTTTTAAACGGCGTAAAAAACAAATAAAACAACTCTGGAAAGACACAATATAATTGACTTCATATGCCGTGTACTTATATATTTAATCCAAGAAGAGGCATATGTTTGCAAACTGTTTCCTTCGTGTCCTTGGTGTCCTTGGTGTATATACATGCACTTATAATAAAACAAAAACAACCTAGCTTTACAATTTAGGACACTTCTAAGAGAAACATCAATTGAAAATCGTCGCACCGTGGGGAAAGGCAATACTAAAAAAAACGTAGAACATTAACTGACTTTTATCACAATCATGAACAAGTATTTTTCCGGCTCTCTTTACCAAGTTACAGGAGTTTTTGATATAAATCTGTATTCAAAAGAGAAGTGTCGGTGTTTTTTAATTCGATCAGTATAATAGAGATTAATCGTTGTTGACCTTTAATGGCTATTACCGATTCATATGTTTGAATAGCTGGACCTATAAAATAAATATATGGTGACATCTGATTTGTGTATCAAAGGTTATATTTGTTTTGCTTGCTGACAGCAAAGTGGGCTGTTTTTAAAGTATCCAAGCTAATTGTGTTCACATTGATAAACGTGTACGTTGTTGCTCTCTGTCAACGAAACGAGGATTTCGCTGCTTTTGCAAAGTACTGGGGCATTCATTAAGTTCGCGATAGTTTCGTTATTGAGTATCTGTTAACAAAGTACTGAGGCATTCATTAAGTTCGCGATAGTTTCGTTATTGAGTATCTGTTAATAAATTCAGGGACTGAACGGATAAATAGAACACAAAATGGTGAGTAATACATTTTGTTTCACTGTTTTGATTCTGTCGATTGAAAATCGGCAGCTACCTTCATGAATGTTCGTAGAATAAAATAGCTCTATGTACACAAACTCGACCTTACCCCTTTTTTCGAGTGCAGTGGTCCGAATGATCTATCCGGCCGTCATCTGTCAGTTAAATTCCATAAAAAAAGACATTTAATTATTGTTTTGACTACCAAGTTAAGCTTTTTCCCATATGACATTTTATTCAATTACGACATTTATTAACCCTTTCTCTCATACAACAATTCTGCAGCAGACGACTTTGAACATATTTTGTTAAAAAATGGAAAATCTCTATAGTTGAATGGATAACCTATGACTAAAAGTGGAAAACATTGTGTCAAAAGGAGAAATTGCACGTTTTGTGCAATTTCTTCTTTTGTCACTATGTTTTCAAAAAGCCGTCTGCTGCAGAGGCGTCAGAAAGCGTCTTTATGAGGGAAAGGGTTAAAAGCGGATCGTGTTACATGTACCAACAGTAAATATTTATATCCGTATTCCTAATTTATATATTTATATCCGTATTTCTAATTTATATATTTATATCCGTATTCCTAATTTATATATTTATATCCGTATTCCTAATTTATATATTTATATCCGTATTTCTAATTTATATATTTATATCCGTATTCCTAATTTATATATTTATATCCGTATTCCTAATTTATATATTTATATCCGTATTTCTAATTTATATATTTATATCCGTATTTCTAATTTATATATTTCCAGTCAGAAGATCTCACAGAAGAACAAATTGATGGTAAACTCTCTCTTTTCGCTCTGTCTGTCTGTCTGTCTCTGTCTCTCTCTATTTCACTTTCTGTCTCTCTTTCTGTCTCCATCTTTCTCTAGGGCTCTGTCTCTCTCTCTCTCTCTCTGTCTTTCTCTGTCGTTCTCTCCCTCGCTGACTTTCTCTCCCTCGCTGACTTTCTCTCTATCTCTGTCATTTTTTTTCTCTCTGTCTGTCACTTTCTCTCTCTTCCTGTCTCTCTCTCTCTCTGTCTCTCTCTCTCTCTCTGTCTCTCTCTCTCTCTCTGTCTCTCTCTCCCCCCCCCCCCTCTCTCTCTCTCTCTCTGTCTCTCTGTCTGTCTGTCTGTCTGTCTGTCTGTCTGTCTGTCTGTCTGTCTGTCTGTCTCGGTCTGTCTCTGTCCGTCTCGGTCTCTCTCTCTCTCTGTCTCTCTGTGTCTCTGTGTCTCTGTCTGTCTCTGTCTGTCTCTCTCTCCTCTCTCTCTCTCTCTCTCTCTCTCTCTCTCTCTCTCTCTCTCTCTCTCTCTCTCTCTCTCTCTCTCTCTCTCTCTCTCTCTCTCTCTCTCTCTCTCTCTCTCTCTCTTTTCAAACGAATACATACGAATATTTTCATTTTCCGGATGTAGTTTTCACCAACTATACTAATTGCTGTAAACTTCCATATATTGCTTGATCGTTGAATGACGATTGACTGCGTGAACATTTCGTAGAGCTCGTAGGACGGACTCTGTTATTTCTATACTTTCAGAATTCAGGGAAGCGTTTAGTCTATTTGACAAAGATGGGGACGGTACCATGACATCCAAAGAACTGGGTGTGGTTATGCGATCGTTCGGTCAGAACCCGTCAGAAGCCGAACTTAAAGAAATGGTAGCAGAGGTTGACGAAGACGGTAAGTGATTTAACGTCACATGAAAAGCACCCATCGTCAGTATGCGATTAGTGAACACAATCATCAATGAAGCTCGTGCAGACTTTAACAAGTGTAACCGGTGCGGCGCCGCCTTCTCTTTGGCCTCAATGTTTTCAACAACCGGAGTTCCACCTTTAAACTCACATGGTGAAGATGGCGGATGGTAACACAGTTTCTGCATGAATAAGAATAGTTTTGTCATTTTAAACCGTAATACTACATTTGAGACCTATATCTGAAACACATATTTAATTAAATGAAACCATGAATGGGGTAACCAAATCTGCAATAATTGGGACCAAGAAAGATAAACGATCTCGGAATCCAGCAATGTCAACCAGTGAAACTCTATCTTATAAGGTATTCTTATAAAACAGTTTAGCAGGTTTTATTTTACCCAAACAGCGAGTCTTATTATGTTATTAGTATTATTTATAGCACACATTGATTAGCAACTATACCATATTGGTTAGCATCAATACTATATTGGTTAGCAACAATACCACATTGGTTAGCAACAATACTACATTGGTTAGCAACAAAACCATATTGGTTAGCAACAATACCATATTGGTTAGCAACAATACTGCATTGGTAAGCAACAATATCATATTGGTTAGCATCAATACTATATTGGTTAGCAACAATACCACATTGGTTAGCAACAATACTACATTGGTTAGCAACAATACCACACTGGTTAGCAACAATACCATATTGGCTAGCAACAATACTACATTGGTGAGCAACAATACCACATTGATTAGCAACACTACTGCATTGGTTAGCAACAATACCACATTGGTTAGCAACACTACTACATTGGTTAGCAATAATACCACATTGGTTAGCAGCAATACCACATTAGTTAGCAACAATACTACATTGGTTAGCAACAATACCAGATTGGTTAGCAACAATACCAGATTGGTTAGCAACAATACCACATTGGTTAGCAACAATACTACATTGGTTAGCAACAATACCATATTGGTTAGCAACAGTACCATATTGGTTAGCAACAATACCACATTGGTTAGCAACAGTACCACATTGGTTAGCAACAATACCACATTGGTTAACAACAATACCACACTGGTTGGCAACAGTACCACATTGGTTAGCAACAGTACCACATTGGTTAACAACAATACCACATTAGTTGGCAACAGTACCACATTGGTTAGCAACAATACACAGTGGTCTACCTAGATTACATGTACAGGTTTATACAATAGGACAGAAATAATCAATGAAAGAAAAGTAGCGCGTGAATGTAGCAATTTCGACTCGGACAAAGGGAACATCGTGGGGAAAGGGTATTTCATAATTTAAATCAAGTTAAAGACCTTACCAAAACAATTCTGCTATACAACTAAAATGTCCGTTTAACCCTTTCCCTCATACAACAATTTTGCAGCAGACGACTTCGAACATATTTTGTCAAAAGATAGAAAATCTCTTTAATTGGATGGATAACCTTTGACTACGGAGAAATTGGTCGTTTTGAGCAATTTATTCTTTTGTCACTATGTTTTCAAAAAGCCGTCTGCTGCAGAGGCGTCAGAAAACGTCTATATGAGGAAAAGGGTTAATGCAGTTCACTCGTATTGGTTTCCTTTACCGTGAAACGTCAGATTACCTTTATCATTATAATGGAAGATAATTTAAATACAATGTTGTAGTTTGAGGCTTTCAGAGTTCTCTCCCTTATTAACGTATTAACGTATAGTCGCCCTCGAGGTGAAGTAAACGGTTGCACGAGCTAGCTTCCTATTTGTTCCATTTGATTGATTAGGGTTTAACGCCGTTTTCAACGATTTTTCAGTGATATCACGGCGTCCAGTTTACCTACTCATGCGTTTCCTTGCTTTCCCACACCAGTACACAACACAACATACTTTCCAGGCAACTGGCTGCTTTTCCACATATATTGTTAATCAGCCCATTGGTGAAAGACGAATGACGCATGTCACAGTGACTTTTGGCAAACGTCGGAAATAATGTTGGCCGAGCTGGAATTCGAACTCACAACCCCTGGATTGACAGCCCGCGTCGCTACCGACTGAGCTACCGGAGCTCGGCCCTATTTGGTCCAATGTATGACCCTCTCGGTACATCGGACAAATCATTTACCCGCAGAAAGCAGAACACGTGGTACTGTTGCCTCCCAGTTTCGGCACAATGGGCATGAAGCGAGACAAACGACTTATGACGCCTTTACAGAAGAATACGATTTAAAAAACATGTATTTGTTTATAAGAGGGAATTGCTCTGGACGAGCAAATGTTAATTTACCTACAATTAATTGAATATTTGTTTTCACTGCGACAGACAATTCCGTAGAACAGTGGAGAAAGACCAATTACCTTGCATAAATGTATATGAGCCGTCCCGCGAGTAAACCAACATTATGGCCTCTACGTTATGTATCGACCCAGATCAGCCTGCGTAGTCCATGCAGACTGATCCTGGCCGACACATTCCGTCTCAGGGGGATAGAGGTATAGAGTAATGATTCCTGAAAAAGAAAATCCACAGGAGGCGAAAAGTGTCTATCTGGTCAAGCCTGCGCGGCATGCTTAGGCTGATCCGGGTCGATACTTTACGCAGAGTCCCCAATGTTGGTTTTCTCGCGGGACGTCTCATATACTCTTTAGTTTTACATTCTTGCATAACGTTAAGGATCCCTTATACGAGGGGTGTCTCAGAAGTTCGTGGACTTTTCTCTTAACGTTCATAATATATAACAAAACAACAAACAATTATTTATACCGATACAAAATGTACTATCTCTTTGTTATTACTCTGAACATTCTATAACATACAAAGAACAAGTTTTATTTTACATTGATTGAAACAAAGGCACTAATGGCGACCCGGTGTCCGTTACATTCACCCACGTCACTTTTGACGTCATTAATTTTAATAACGCGTCAATTTTTCTCGATGTAATCACCGGCAAGTTTTACACACTTTTTGTGGCGCGAGATCCACTTACTGTAGCTATACCATTCACTGTCAAATTGAGAAATAATTCCTTGCGTTTCCACCTTCGACTCGCAGACGGTCTTCTGGAAGTGTTAACCGCGTAGTTGAGCTTCACTTCAGGGAAAACAACGTTCAACGTGTACGTATGGTGACGCATCTGCAGCAGACGAGTTTTGAAAACATTGTGACACAATAAGAAATTGATCATTTTGCAACTCTATCCAATAATCAAGATCTCATTTATAGAGGTTGTAAATAGTTTTGTCTAGATGTATAAAACGTAGGGATCGGAACGAGTATCGATATTAGTACTCGGGTATTCGTATACTCTTTCGATCGAGTAGTCGGGTACTCGCAAGAAATTAAAATGTGTTCACTTGTTCATCAAAAAGTGTTGTCTCTCCTAATGTTCTGGCCATCGTTCACTAACTTTCAATTGTCTTTTATAAGTACCAATGTGCGCTTATGTTTGCATCTATATTTAGTATTTGATATTTGAGGGAAACTTTACAAAAAAAACACACCAAATAATTCAACAACTACACCCAGATATTGCATTCGCGTAAACATCCAAACGTTAGGTGCAGACTTTCATAAGCTTTTAAAGGTGCAAAAAGAAAGCAATAAACAACAGCTAGTTGGAAACGAATAGCAATGATAAACAACACTACGCTTAATAAGTGAATATTAATATCACCTATGAAAATAAGAAATATAGATCAACAATTAGAAGTGGTTTGTACTTTCGGTTTATTAATTAACCGGTGTCCGTAATATTTACATGACTTAAAATATACAAGAAGAACGGCCGCGTACGTGAAGGTGTGAAGTTTATATATATATTGTTCGCAAATTAACATTACAGGTAATGGAGAAATCGACTTTGATGAGTTCTTAGTGATGATGTCAAAGAAAATGAATGACGGTGACCACGAAACAGAAATTAAAGAAGCTTTTGAAATTTTTGATAGGGAGAGTAACGGATTTATAACACACGCTGATCTTAAAGCCGTTATGGTACAGTTAGGGGAAAAATTAACCGATGAAGAAGTAACAGAAATGATGAAAGAAGCTGAAACAAGACATCCAAGCAAGATGACTTGGGAAGGTACAGTATATTAGAAGAAAACTATATCGTACTCAATGTACTACGTGTATGTATGGTGACACTGTTATATCGTACACAATGTACTACGTGTATGTATGGTGACACTACTATATCGTACTCAACGTCCTACGTGTATGTTTGGTGACACTGCTATATCGTACACAATGTACTACGTGTATGTATGGTGACACTGCTATATCGTACACAATGTACTACGTGTATGTATGGTGACACTACTATATCGTACTCAACGTCCTACGTGTATGTTTGGTGACACTACTATATCGTACACAATGTACTACGTGTATGTAGGGTGACACTGTTATATCGTACACAATGTACTACGTGTATGTATGGTGACACTGCTATATCGTACACAATGTACTACGTGTATGTAGGGTGACACTGTTATATCGTACACAATGTACTACGTGTATGTATGGTGACACTGCTATATCGTACACAATGTACTACGTGTATGTATGGTGACACAACTATATCTAACTCAACGTCCTACGTGTATGTTTGGTGACACTACTATATCGTACACAATGTACTACGTGTATGTAGGGTGACACTGTTATATCGTACACAATGTACTACGTGTATGTATGGTGACACTGCTATATCGTACACAATGTACTACGTGTATGTATGGTGACACTGCTATATCGTACACAATGTACTACGTGTATGTATGGTGACACTACTATATCGTACACAATGTACTACGTGTATGTATGGTGACACTGCTATATCGTACACACTGTACTACGTGTATGTATGGTGACACTGCTATATGGTACACAATGTACTACGTGTATGTATGTTGACACTGTTATATCGTACACAATGTACTACGTGTATGTATGGTGACACTGTTATATCGTACACAATGTACTACGTGTATGTATGGTGACACTACTATATCGTACACAATGTACTACGTGTATGTATGGTGACACTGCTATATCGTACTCAATGTACTACGTGTATGTATGGTGACACTGTTATATCGTACACAATGTACTACGTGTATGTATGGTGACACTGTTATATCGTACACAATGTACTACGTGTATGTATGGTGACACTGTTATATCGTACACAATGTACTACGTGTATGTATGGTGACACTACTATATCGTACACAACGTCCTACGTGTATGTTTGGTGACACTACTATATCGTACACAATGTACTACGTGTATGTATGGTGACACTGCTATATCGTACACAATGTACTACGTGTATGTTTGGTGACACTGCTATATCGTACACAATGTACTACGTGTATGTATGGTGACACTGCTATATCGTACACAATGTACTACGTGTATGTATGGTGACACTACTATATCGTACACAATGTACTACGTGTATGTTTAGTGACACTGCTATATCGTACACAATGTACTACGTGTATGTATGGTGACACTGCTATATCGTACACAACGTCCTACGTGTATGTATGGTGACACTGCTATATCGTACACAATGTACTACGTGTATGTATGGTGACACTGCTATATCGTACACAATGTACTACGTGTATGTATGGTGACACTGCTATATCGTACACAATGTACTACGTGTATGTATGGTGACACTGCTATATCGTACACAATGTACTACGTGTATGTATGGTGACACTACTATATCGTACACAACGTACTACGTGTATGTATGGTGACACTGATATATCGTACACAACGTACTACGTGTATGTTTAGTGACACTGCTATATCGTATACAATGTACTACGTGTATGTATGGTGACACTGCTATATCGTACACAATGTACTACGTGTATGTATGATGACATTACTATATCGTACACAATGTACTACGTGTATGTATGGTGACACTGCTATATCATACACAATGTACTACGTGTATGTATGGTGACATTACTATATCGTACACAATGTACTACGTGTATGTATGGTGACACTGCTATATCATACACAATGTACTACGTGTATGTATGGTGACACTACTATATCGTACACAATGTACTACGTGTATGTATGGTGACACTGCTATATCGTACACAATGTACTAAGTGTATGTATGGTGACACTACTATATCGTACACAATGTACTACGTGTATGTATGGTGACACTACTATATCGTACACAATGTACTAGGTGTATGTATGGTGACACTGTTATATCGTACACAATGTACTACGTGTATGTATGGTGACACTACTATATCGTACACAATGTACTACGTGTATGTTTGGTGACACTGCTATATCGTACACAATGTCCTACGTGTATGTATGGTGACACTGCTATATCGTACTCAATGTACTACGTGTATGTATGGTGACACTGCTATATGGTACACAATGTAATACGTGTATGTATGGTGACACTGCTATATGGTACTCAATGTACTACGTGTATGTATGGTGACACTGCTATATGGTACACAATGTACTACGTGTATGTATGGTGACACTGCTATATCGTACACAATGTACTACGTGTATGTTTGGTGACACTGCTATATCGTACACAATGTACTACGTGTATGTTTGGTGACACTGCTATATCGTACACAATGTACTACGTGTATGTTTGGTGACACTGCTATATCGTACACAATGTACTACGTGTATGTATGGTGACACTGCTATATCGTACACAATGTACTACGTGTATGTATGGTGACACTGCTATATCGTACACAATGTACTACGTGTATGTATGGTGACACTGCTATATCGTACTCAATGTACTACGTGTATGTATGGTGACACTGCTATATCGTACACAACGTCCTACGTGTATGTATGGTGACACTGCTATATCGTACACAATGTACTACGTGTATGTATGGTGACACTGCTATATCGTACTCAATGTCACTACGTGTATGTATGGTGACACTGCTATATGGTACTCAATGTACTACGTGTATGTATGGTGACACTGCTATATCGTACACAATGTACTACGTGTATGTATGGTGACACTGCTATATCGTACACAATGTACTACGTGTATGTATGGTGACACTGCTATATCGTACACAATGTACTACGTGTATGTTTGGTGACACTGCTATATCGTACACAATGTACTACGTGTATGTTTGGTGACACTGCTTTATCGTACACAATGTACTACGTGTATGTTTGGTGACACTGCTATATCGTACACAATGTACTACGTGTATGTATGGTGACACTGCTATATCGTACACAATGTACTACGTGTATGTTTGGTGACACTGCTATATCGTACACAATGTACTACGTGTGTGTATGGTGACACTGCTATATCATACACAATGTACTACGTGTATGTATGGTGACACTATTATATCATACACAATGTACTACGTGTATGTATGGTGACACTATTATATCATACACAATGTCCTACGTGTATGTAAAAAACTTTCATCTGACGGAGATCATATCAAATATTCCATACAATTTGGTCTATATTCACTCGGGATTGATTTGGGTTTTATAACAGCGTTTATAATTGATAGTTCCATTATAGAGTTTAATTCAGTTCTTACCTTTTTTCATTACAGAATTTTATACAGTGCTGTTGAAAGATGTGTGACGTTTACGATGTGTATTTTGAACACTTTGTCAATACCATTAACTCCATCGTTCCCTCATGCTGTCGAGTGGTGAGCCATGTACAGCAACAAGATGATTAAAAACATTGTGCGATTTCTATTCCACATTTTCCTCGATGTTACCAAGTCTATAACACAATTACACAACATTTAGTGGTGTTTCCAACAACTGTTTGTAAAGCAGGCGATACAAACTTGAAGTAGATCCGTTTCTCAGTGTAGATCGAACTATAAAGCTAATAGTGTGCCCTTCATCTCCCACTGTTCTAATCGTGCTGATTTGAAATTTAGGATATCATGTATTTATTTATCCAAGCGTTAACCGCGTACGCGAAAATGAAACTTTCTGCATCCGCTTTTTAACTATACTACAATCTTGAGCTTCATTTTGTTTTGTCTGTTGACTAAATGACCAAAGGATGCAAAACGCTTACAAAATCATTGCTAACGCATGCAGAATAACACGTTTTGATCAGACTTGCATCAGACGTAATTCTCAAAAGTGTGTGTTTGTCAAATATTAGGCGGATCACATTTTATTTCTTTCACAGTATTTACACGATCCGTTAATTTAGTAAATTCTATTTATTTTTTTCAAGTTCATATAACAGAAGTACTTGATCAAGATGAAGTGATATCAAAGGATTGTATTTGGAGAAAACGAAAGAAAATAAAGCGAGTAGTACATATATGCATAGTAAAACCGTTGAAGACAGGCTATTGATAGTGCACTATTCACATGAGCCAAGATTAACTTATTTTCTAGACTAGCAATGTCTCTTGTTTGTGTTTGTGTATGGGTAAACTACATCACGGTCATTCGGAATGTGTGTTTTGAAATAATTGTAATGCTGATCATCATGTCTGGAGACTTTCATTACTTTTTAAAGGCTTTTGAAAAATACGTGGCGAGAGATGCCCTGGACATACATACAGAGGCTAAAGAGAGAGTATGCTATGAAAGGTGTATTTGCTCTTTGTTGATGAATTAATTGTGAAAGGTGTATATGTTTATCGACCAGGAACATGTGTGGCCATTGGAATGTCTGTGATTGCACGTATTTGCCAAAATATATATTTACATGCAACTCATGTTTTTGTCGTCCTATTAAAAATTATATTCATTTTAGCTTACCTGGGCACAAAGGACTATTGGAGGTCCGTGGTCCGTCGGTCGTTGGCTTCCACCAGCATTGTGCTAGAAACGGTATCGTTCTAAACCTTAGGTAAAATTTCAAATGATTTTATTAAAGTACTTAAACTGTTTCGTTCCGCTGGGTTTTAAAAGAAAGACCACAATAGCTAAAATAAAACATTCTTTGAATTTTGAAACAACTTCTCAGAAATGTATATTAAGTGCCGTGTGCCAAACTTGCCTAGACCGTTCCTTCCGTGCCGTTGCGCAAGAAGGCTGATAGAGGTTATAAAATTATCCTCCGAAACCGCTGACCCAATTACACACAGCGCATGGCGGTCAGGACAACTACAAATTTCGAAATATAATGAACATTAAGCCTAAAAACGCCGGCGTATCGGTCGGATGGCAAATAGTGATGTGGTGGATCATGAGAAAATTCATTTATGAACCTCTACCTGGAACCAGGTCGTTTTAGACGTTTTTTCTGCGGAAATTATTGCCCGAATCGAGCGAGGGGGTAAAATGTCGTTGCACACCTTGTCATTATTATTACACTATATGGACGTATAGAGGGGCTATTTATAGTTACACGTGCGGGATTCCCCAAATTACCATTACAATCAATTTTATCATAGCGTATAGACAATATAGAGAGACTTTTTGAGTATTTTAACGAGGTATTGTGTGTTTTTCCGCATTTGTTGCTGTAATAGAAATTCGGACGCCTGGAATTCCACTTTGTACCAATAACCGAACACTTGGTAAAGCAGTATACAGGAAAGGTTGAATTCCATTTTGTACCAATAACCGCGGAACAATTGGTAAACCGGTATACAGAAAAGGTTGAATTCTACTTTGTACCAATAACCGAACACTTGGTAAAACAGTATACAGAAAAGGTTGAATTTCACTTTGTACCACTAACCGAACAATTGCTAAACCGCTATACATAAAATTTTGAATTCCATTTTGTACCAATAACCGCGGAACAATTGGTAAAACAGATATCGAGTGAAAACAACCTGATGGTTAGCAATTCCATGAAAGGTATCTGGGTCATTAGAATAGTGTTGGTATGTTGAATCGTTTAATGGTTTGGCAAGAGTTGCTACTTTTGGGGGTTCAGGTTCGGAATGGTCGATGTCGCTTGCGTCTAAGAGGAAAAGTCTAGAACGACGGAAGCCGCGGAGAGCGATTTGCCAATGTTGTAACACTGATTTGAACACTACGCGAACTTTTCTCTTTGGTAGATTGTCTAATATGTTTGAAAGCTGTCACAGCTCGACGTTTATTTACCACGCGTAATTCGTAGGGGAAAAGAAACCAACATCACACGACTGTAAAATGTGCATTGCATTTGGAAGTAAAGCGATACATTCCAATTCCGTTTGCAGCACAGAACTCAGCTGCAGTGACATGTGTGTTGAATGGAGGTCGACGAAAAGTAGAACAGGCTTTTGGGTACTAGAATTGTCTTGCTCAAATGAGCCGTCCCGCGAGAAAAACAATAGTGTGGCCTCTGCCTAATGTATCAACCCGGATCAGCCTGCGCAGTCCGCGCATGCTAATCCGGGCAGACACATTCCGTATAAGGGGTATAGAGGAATAGAGTAATGATTCATGAAACAGAAAATCTACAGGAGGCGAAAAGAAAATCTACAAATAACTCACCGTTCATCCAATCATTTGATAGGTGACCGAATTTTGTTTCTTGAAACCCTCTGATCCCAGTGTCACGATACCGCTTACCTTGGTATACTATGATTGTGTGAATGAAGTTACAAACCGCATTGAAGCGGACAATGACAATCATGTTTGTGTTGTTTGTTGTTACATGATAAGCATAGCGACCTCAAGTTTGTGGGGGGGAAACACAAATTTTCCTCAAACCATCCGTTGATAATTTCCATATCAACAACTGCCCGTTGATTGCCTTAATTGATTGCAACTCATTCGCTGATCTCCGGGTGACGCCTTCCTAAGCACAAAGCCAATCTCTTCCCAGGTTGTAGTTTTTGAAGGGGTCTTTTCCCATCAATGTTATTGTTTTAGCTATTCCCTAGATAACTGATAACCTATCGATGTCAATGTTATTGTTTTAAAATGCCAATCACTTCCCAGTCTTAATTGATTGCAACTCATTCACTAATCTCCGCGTGACGCATTTCTGAAGCACAAAGCCAATCTCTTCCCAGGTTGTTGTTTTCGAAGGGATCGTTAATTGTTTTAGCTTTTCCCTGGATAACTGATAACCTATTGATGTCATTAATTTAGTTTAATCGGCAAGTACAACATCAGCTCTTTTGGATATGATAGTTGGTAGCCCCGAAGTGACCCTCTAATCGGGGACATGCTTACTTAATTTAACTAACACAATTGAACGGGTACACCAAGTGAAATAGCAGCCTTGCGTTTTGACATAGCCCCACTCTGTACCATTTTAATGGCTTATTTCCTTTTGGTGGGAGAATACTGCAGCCTTTCTTTGCAGACACTTTGGCTGTACATGTTCAAGTTTAGATTTGCATTAGAAACAATCAGAAATAGAAGTTGTTTAGTATATTGTCGAGTCGCGTTAATCCGGAAAATTCAAGATTCGGACATAACATTGAAGGAACGGATTTGATTTATTTAAACCTACACACGCTTAATACTACACGAGACTTTCTATAATTCCATACAGATAAAGAATGCCACGATGGGAAGTTTGCCGGATTGTCGATCCGAAAGAAGGGCAGAAATGACATTTTCGCAATCGAGGCACAGATTGACTCCAAACAGAAAATAAATCGGCCCTTTTCGGGATCAAATTGACGCTCTTTCAAGGGCCGATTTAGAGACATAAATAAAAGATAGTCTACTATCCATATTGAAAATTTATTATAAACATTTTATCTCCGGAAGGAAATTCATGATCAATTCATTATTCGGGAAAAGTCGTTTATCCGAACATATTATTGTAGATTACATGTATGCCGAAGAAGAGATATACGAGCCGTCCCGCGAGAAAACCCAACATTGTGGACTCTGCGTAAAGTATCGACCCGGATCAGCTTAAAGCATGCTGCGCAGGATTACCCGGATAGAAACTTTTCGCCTCCTGTGGATTTTCTGTTTCAAGAATCATTAATCTATACCTCTATCCCCCTGAGACGGAATGTGTCGGCCCGGATCAGTCTGTGCGGACTGCACAGGCTGATCTGGGTCGATACATTACGCAGAGACCATAATGTTGGTTTTCTCGCGGGAAAGCTCATATGGCGACGGAGATCGACAACCATGATAATCTCATCACAACAACATCTTAAGCTCTATAAGTTGTCACTATGTCTACACAGTACAACACATATACATAGGTGGGATGTGCAATACTGTCACCAGGAGTAAGTCGTGTATGACCGTCCATATCGTCGAACATAAGACGCGAAAAATAAATTACATCAAGAAAATATACTGACCTTTTCTTAGGTATAGATCATGGGTAAATCAGGAACCTTAGATAGACGACTTTACTGCGTTCGAGCGCATATGCGTCAGTCGATACTTTATAAATTATCTGGTGATCGAAATGTTGGGGAGTAGCGTACTGTTTGTTCCAATCTCGAAACTAAACGATCGATTTAGATGTGTCGATATTTTATATCTTATCTGGTGATCGAAATGTTGGGGAGTAGCGTACTGTTTGTTCAAATCTCGAAACTGTACGATTGATTTAAATGTATTTTAAAAGAGGGAGTCCAAAAGTAGTTCCGTGACATAAATTAGCGATCATTTTCCTTTACAGGTAAAATGAACGCACTAGCTTTTTATCATTTTTCGTTACCTGTATAACTCCTTAAACTGTCAACCAGTTATTGCACAGCTCCCCGCAACCAGAATGGCTGAATAGAATAGCGCGAGGTTAAGCAAACCAATATGGCTCCAATATACCAGAATCTGATCAGAACCATGCAACTGGCACTCAGAATTAAAGTTATAATTTACTTATTAATCGAAACAAAGAGAGAATATGGACCAAGTTCGAGCAGCAAGCATGCTTGATTTATATTGTTCGAGACCCTTGAAATTTGAGGAAGATAAAGCTTGTCATATGTTTAAGGTGTGTGTAAGCGAGATAGGGTGACAATAAAATCAATGTCAGAAGATTATTTTACTTATGTTCGTTCGCATAACAAATACACTTGTCAAGAAACAAACATTGTGGAAAAAGAAACAAACTTTGCATAGAACAAGGACAGTGTGAAATTGCGGTCGTGATCATTCTTACAAAATGTAATAAATATGGGGAAACGAAATCATTTTCTCGAGTTTGCAGGTCGACAAAACATAAGAAAGTGAATCAATCGTCTGTGACACCAAGTCACATGACCCACCAAAAGAATGTGGTGATTTAAACATGTCTTAGCCCTTTCCCACTTATAGACGCATTTCCACGCATCTGCAGCACACGACTTTTGAAAACATAAGCAATTTCTCCTTTTGCCACAATGTTTTCAACTTTGTTCATTAATTGTACCTATAATTATAAAGATTTTCCATAAATTTGAGTAAACCTTTTTAAAGTCGTCTGCTGCAGATTTGCTGTATGAGGGAAATGGTTAAATAGGAAAGTCTGGTAAAAGTAACTTCTAGAAAAAAACACATTATGAAGTTTGTCAATTCGAAAGAATAAAGCCTTTTTAACCAGATTCATACACATCATTACAGTGTATTGGCATACTGATGTTTTAGCCTTAAAAAAAATGAAATTTAATATTATATCTAAATAACGTAAGAATAATGTAATCTAACGAGACATAAGGGGTTATCGAGTCTGTAGATGCAATAAACATTATAATGTTCAAATCGAAATCAAAGTTACTGTGACATGCGTCATTAGCCTTTCACCAATGGGCTGTTTAACAGTCTATGTAGAAAAGCAGCCAGTTGCTTGGAAAGTATGTAGTGTGGTGTACTGGTGTGGGAAAACCAGGAAACGCATGAGTTGGTGAACTGGTCGCCGTGATATGACTGAACAATTGTTGAAAACGGCGTTAAACCCTAATCAATCAATCAATCAAAGCGAAATCAGTGTATCCAAATCCATCACACACAACAAAAAAGGTAAGCACAAGTTGCTATGATTCGGTTATTTTTAGATAAATGTAAGTAATAAGATACAATGGACAGAAAACATCGTTGTGGTAGAGAAGAAATCATTATGGGAAATTGTTCATCTCTTCTGTTAAAACAATGGTTTCGGGTATAGTTTTAAGACCAATCAAAGTGTAACTGTGTAAAGGGAACTGATTAAACTGCTAAATGTCTAGATGACTTTTCACACCGGGCATTCCATAAATCTGGAAACCAATTAAATGGCTTTTGATTTTGCTTTGTGTGTGGTCGAAATTCGATAGACAATGCTTTATATCCGTGATCCTTTCCTGTCTTTATTAAAATCAATTAGAAGAGTCTTATAAACCTTTCCTCTTTTTTTTTTATTAAAGACAATTAGAAGAGTCTTATATACCTTTTTTTCAAACAGACAATTGCATGTGCTAACCCTTTCCCACAAACAGACGCAGTTTGACGCCTCTGTAACTGAATACTTTTGAAAACATTGTAGGAAAAGGAGTTTTGGGCTCATAATAAGCAATTTATCCTTTTGCCGTAATGTTTTAACTCTATTCAATGGTTATACTTTCATTTGCAGAACTCTTCCGTTTTTTCCGAAGATGATTTCCAAGATTTAAAAGAGAAATCATTGCTATTCATTGCTAGTATAAAGAAGACTAATGTCGAATATGTTACCTGTGCAGTATGGTTTATCTCCACACAGTAAACAAAGAGAAACAAATCAGTGTTCAATGTTGCATTTAAATGGTTTTCCCTTTCGTTCCTAGTCTATATTGTTAATATTCGAAGTCCTTAACGCAAATATCTTAAACGTTTGCTTATTTTTATAACTGTTGTTCAGTTCCTATGTTTTCTGGCGTTTGGACAATACTACAGAAAATATTATCAATGTTAATTTTCTTTTTTTGTGCATACTTTTCTCACAATTCTATTTAGTGTGAGATATATTTATGGGAGTGAATCAATCTAGAAAGGGCATTACAACTTGGGTGGAAGTAATTTAATATCTGTATCGTCGTGGTTAAATTATCTGTTATGCAAACTTACAAAATTAAAAATAAACAGACAGCATAAACCTTATTGAAGTGACATATTTATTGACAGAGATAATATCTCGAACTTGCACGTTTATTTACCTATAAAAAGAGCCTGCGGATTAAAGGTAGATTAATGGCTCAATAAAATGGTAAGTCCCTCGTTGAATCTTATCTGAGGTGAATCATTCGATTGCATGTACATTTAAAGTGTCTTCAGTTTTATATATTTTGAAACGGAATGAGTGTTTGTAGAAGTATTCTGTGGGTGAGTGTTTGTATAACTATACTGTGGTTGAGTGGTTGTAGAACTATACTGTAGATGAGTGTTTGTAGAACTTTTCTGTGGGTGAGTGTTTGTAGAACTGTTTGTGGGTGAGTGTTTCTAGAACTATTCTGTGGGTGAGTGTTTGTAAAACTATACTGTGGATGAGTGTTTGTAGAACTTTTCTGTGGGTGAGTGTTTGTAGAACTATACTGTGGATGAGTGTTTGTAGAACTATTCTGTGGGTGAGTGTTTGTGAAACTATACTGTGGATGAGTGTTTGTAGAACTATTCTATGGGTGAGTGTTTGTAAAACTATGCTGTGGATGAGTGTTTGTAGAACTTTTCTATGGGTGAGTGTTTGTAGAATTATACAGTGGATGAGTGTTTGTAGAACTATACTGTGGGTGAGTGATTGTAGAACTATTTATGGATGAGTGTTTGTAGAACTGGTTGTGGGTGAGTGTTTGTAGAACTGTTTGTGGGTGAGTGTTTGTATAACTATTCTGTGGGTGAGTGTTTTTAAAACTATACTGTGGGTGAGTGTTTGTAGAACTATTTATGGATGAGTGTTTGTAGAACTGGTTGTGGGTGAGTGTTTGTAGAACTGTTTGTGGGTGAGTGTTTGTAGAACTATTCTGTGGGTGAGTGTTTTTAAAACTATACTGTGGATGAGTGTTTGTAGAACTATTCTGTTGGTGAGTGTTTGTAGAACTATACTGTTGGTGAGTGTTTGTAGAACTTTTCTGTGGGTGAGTGTTAGTAGAATTATACTATTGATGAGTGTTTGTAGAACTATACTGTGGGTGAGTGTTTGTAGAACTTTTCTGTGGGTGAGTGTTTGTAGAACTATACTGTGGGTGAGTGTTTGTAGAACTATTCTGTGTGTGAGTGTTGTAAAACTATACTGTGGTTGAGTGTTTGTAGAACTTTCCTGTGGGTGAGTGTTTGTAGAACTGTTTGTGGGTGAGTGTTTGTAGAACTATACTGTGGATGAGTGTTTGTAGAACTATTATGTGGGTGAGTGTTTGTAAAACTATACTGTGGATGAGTGTTTGTAGAACTTTTCTGTGGTGTGGATGAGTGTTTGTAGAACTGTTTGTGGGTGAGTGTTTGTAGAAATGTTTGTGGGTGAGTGTTTGTAGAACTATTCTGTGGGTGAGTGTTTGTAAAACTATACTGTGGATGTATGTTTGTAGAACTATACTGTGGGTGAGTGTTTGTAGAACTATACTGTGGATGTGTGTTTGTATAACTATACTGTGGGTGAGTGTTTGTAGAACTATACTGTGGATGTATGTTTGTAGAACTATACTGTGGATGTGTGTTTGTAGAACTATAATGTGGGTGAGTGTTTGTAAAACTATACTGTGGATGTATGTTTGTAGAACTATACTGTGGGTGAGTGTTTGTAAAAATATACTGTGGATGAGTGTTTGTAGAACTATACTGTGGGTGAGTGTTTGTACAACTTTTCTGTGGGTGAGTGTTTGTAGAACTGTTTGTGGGTGAGTGTTTGCAGAACTGTTTGTTGGTGAGTGTTTGTAGAACTATTCTGTGGGTGAGTGTTTGTAGAACTGTTTGTGGGTGAGTGTTTGTAGAACTATTCTGTGGGTGAGTGTTTTTAAAACTATACTGTGGATGAGTGTTTGTAGAACTATTCTGTTGGTGAGTGTTTGTAGAACTATACTGTGGGTGAGTGTTTGTAGAACTTTTCTGTGGGTGAGTGTTTGTAGAACTATACTGTGGGTGAGTGTTTGTAGAACTATACTGTGGATGTATGTTTGTAGAACTATACTGTGGATGTGTGTTTGTAGAACTATACTGTGGGTGAGTGTTTGTAAAACTATACTGTGGATGTATGTTTGTAGAACTATACTGTGGGTGAGTGTTTGTAAAACTATACTCTGGATGAGTGTTTGTAGAACTATACTGTGGGTGAGTGTTTGTAGAACTTTTCTGTGGGTGAGTGTTTGTAGAACTGTTTGTGGGTGAGTGTTTGCAGAACTGTTTGTTGGTGAGTGTTTGTAGAACTATTCTGTGGGTGAGTGTTTGTAGAACTGTTTGTGGATGAGTGTTTGTAGAACTTTTCTGTGGGTGAGTGTTTGTAAAACTATACTGTGGATGAGTGTTTGTAGAACTTTTCTGTGGGTGAGTGTTTGTAGAACTGTTTGTGGGTGAGTGTTTGTAGAACTATTCTGTGGGTGAGTGTTTGTAAAACTATACTGTGGATGAGTGTTTGTAGAACTTTTCTGTGGGTGAGTGTTTGTAGAATTATACTGTGGATGAGTGTTTGTAGAACTATACTGTGGGTGAGTGTTTGTAGAACTGTTTGTGGGTGAGTGTTTGTAGAACTATTATGTGAGTGAGTGTTTGTAAAACTATACTATGGATGAGTGTTTGTAGAACTTTTCTGTGGGTGAGTGTTTGTAGAACTGTTTGTGGGTGAGTGTTTGTAGAACTATTCTGTGGGTGAGTGTTTGTAAAACTATACTGTGGATGAGTGTTTGTAGAACTTTTCTGTGGGTGAGTGTTTGTAGAATTATACTGTGGATGAGTGTTTGTAGAACTATACTGTGGGTGAGTGTTTGTAGAACTGTTTGTGGGTGAGTGTTTGTAGAACTATTATGTGAGTGAGTGTTTGTAAAACTATACTATGGATGAGTGTTTGTAGAACTTTTCTGTGGGTGAGTGTTTGTAGAACTGTTTGTGGGTGAGTGTTTGTAGAAGTATTTGTGGGTGAGTGTTTGTAGAACTATTATGTGAGTGAGTGTTTGTAAAACTATACTATGGATGAGTGTTTGTAGAACTTTTCTGTGGGTGAGTGTTTGTAGAACTGTTTGTGGGTGAGTGTTTGTAGAAGTATTTGTTGGTGAGTGTTTGTAGAACTATTTGTGGGTGGGTGTTTGAAGAACTGTTTGTGGTTGAGTGTTTGTAGAACTGTTTGTGGGTGAGTGTTTGTAGAACTGTTTGTGGGTGAGTGTTTGTAGAACTGTTTGTGGGTGAGTGTTTGTAGAACTTTTCTGTGGGTGAGTGTTTGAAAAACTATACTGTGGATGAGTGTTTGTAGAACTTTTCTGTGGGTGAGTGTTTGTAGAACTGTTTGTGGGTGAGTGTTTGTAGAATTATTCTGTGGGTGAGTGTTTGTAAAACTATACTGTGGATGAGTGTTTGTAGAATTTTCTGTGGGTGAGTGTTTGTAGAACTGTTTGTGGGTGAGTGTTTGTAGAACTATTCTGTGGATGGGTGTTTGTAAAACTATACTGTGGATGAGTGTTTGTAGAACTTTTCTGTTGGTGAGTGTTTATAGAATTATACTGTGGATGAGTGTTTGTAGAACTATACTGTGGGTGAGTGTTTGTAGAACTATTCAGTTGATGAGTGTTTGTAGATCTGTTTGTGGGTGAGTGTTTGTAGAACTATACTGTGGGTGAGTGTTTGTAGAACTATTCTGTGGGTGAGTGTTTGTAAAACTATACTGCGGATGAGAGTTTGTAGAACTTTTCTGTGGGTGAGTGTTTGTAGAATTATTCTGTGGATGAGTGTTTGTAGAACTTTACTCTAGATGAGTGTTTGTAGAACTATACTGTAGATGATTGTTTGTAGTACTATACTATGGATGAGTGTTTGTAGAACTATACTGTAGATGAGTGTTTGTAGTACTATACTGTGGATGAGTGTTTGTATAACTATACTGTAGATAAGTGTTTGTAGAACTATACTGTGGATGAGTGATTGTAGAACTATACTCTGGATGATTGTTTGTAGAACTATACTGTAGATGATTGTTTGTAGAACTATACTGTAGATGAGTGTTTGTAGAACTATACTGTGGATGGTTGTTTGTAGAACTGTGTGTGGGTGAGTGTTTGTAGTACTATACTGTGGATGAGTGTTTGTAGAACTATACTGTGTATAAGTGTTTGTAGAACTATACTATGGATGAGTGTTTGTAGAACTATACTGTGGATGGTTGTTTGTAGAACTGTGTGTGGGTGAGTGTTTGTAGAACTATACTGTGGATGAGTGTTTGTAGAACTATATTGTGTATGAGTGTTTGTAGAACTATACTGTGGATGAGTGTTTGTAGAACTATACTGTGGATGAGTGTTGGTAGAAATATACTGTGGCTGAGTGTTTGTAGAACTATACTGTGGATGAGTGTTTGTAAAACTATACTGTGGGTGTGTGTTTGTAGAACTATACTGTGGGTGAGTGTTTGTAAAACTATACTGTGGATGAGTGTTTGAAGAACTATACTGTGGGTGAGTTTTTGTAAAACTATACTGTGGATGTGTGTTTGTAGAACTATACTGTGGGTGAGTGTTTGTAAAACTATACTGTGGATGAGTGTTTGTAGAACTATACTGTGGATGAGTGTTTTTAGAACTATACTATGGATGAGTGTTTGTAGAACTATACTGTGGGTGAGTGTTTGTAAAACTTTGCTGTGGATGAGTGTTTGTAGAACTATACTGTGGGTGAGTGTTTGTATAATTGTTTGTGGGTGAGTGTTTGTAGAACTATTTTGTGGATGAGTGTTTGTAAAACTATACTGTGGATGAGTGTTTGTAAAACTTTACTGTGGATGAGTGTGTGTAGAACTATTCTTTGCGTGAGTGTTTGTTGAACTTTACTGTAGATGAGTGTTTGTAAAATATACTGTAGATGAGTGTTTGTAGAACTATACTGTGGATGAGTGTTTGTAAAACTATATTGTGGATGAGTGATTGTAGAACTATACTGTAGATGAGTGTTTATAGAACTAAACTGTGGATGAGTGTTTGTAGAACTATACTGTAGATGAGTGTTTGTAGAACTATACTGTATATGAGTGTTTGTAGTACTATACTGTAGATGAGTGTTTGTAGTACTATACTGTGGATGAGTGTTTGTAGAATATACTGTAGATGAGTGTTTGTAGAACTATACTGTAGATGAGTGTTTGTAGTACTATACTGTGGATGAGTGTTTATAAAATATACTGTAGATGAGTGTTTGTAGAACTATACTGTAGATGAGTGTTTGTAGTACTATACTGTGGATGAGTGTTTGTAGAACTATACTGTAGATGAGTGTTTGTATAACTATACTGTAGATGAGTGTTTGTATAACTATACTGTGGATGAGTGTTTGTAGAACTATACTGTGGATGTGTGTTTGTAAAACTATACTGTGGATGAGTGTTTGTAAAACTATACTGTATATGAGTGTTTGTAGAACTATACTGTATATGAGTGTTTGTAGAACTATACTGTGGATGAGTGTTTGTAGTACTATACTGTATATGAGTGTTTGTAGTACTATACTGTAGATGAGTGTTTGTATAACTATACTGTGGATGAGTGTTTGTAGAACTATACTGTGGATGTGTGTTTGTAAAACTATACTGTGGATGAGTGTTTGTAGTACTATACTGTGGATGAGTGTTTGTAGTACTATACTGTGGATGAGTGTTTGTAGTACTATACTGTGGATGAGTGTTTGTAGTACTATACTGTGGATGAGTGTTTGTAGAACTATACTGTGGATGAGTGTTTGTAGAACTATACTGTGGATGAGTGTTTGTAGTACTATACTGTATATGAGTGTTTGTAGTACTATACTGTAGATGAGTGTTTGTAGTACTATACTGTATATGAGTGTTTGTAGTACTATACTGTGGATGAGTGTTTGTAGTACTATACTGTGTATGAGTGTTTGTAGAACTATACTGTGGATGAGTGTTTGTAGTACTATACTGTATATGAGTGTTTGTAGTACTATACTGTGGATGAGTGTTTGTAGTACTATACTGTGGATGAGTGTTTGTAGTACTATACTGTATATGAGTGTTTGTAGTACTATACTGTGGATGAGTGTTTGTAGAACTATACTGCAGATGAGTGTTTATAGAACTATACTGCAGATGAGTGTTTATAGAACTATACTGTGGATGAGTGTTTGTAGTACTATACTGTGGATGAGTGTTTGTAGAACTATACTGTATATGAGTGTTTGTAGTACTATACTGTGGATGAGTGTTTGTAGTACTATACTGTATATGAGTGTTTGTAGAACTATACTGTATATGAGTGTTTGTAGAACTATACTGTGGATGAGTGTTTGTAGTACTATACTGTGGATGAGTGTTTGTAGTACTATACTGTGGATGAGTGTTTGTAGAACTATATTGTAGATGAGTGTTTATAGAACTATACTGTAGATGAGTGTTTGTAGTACTATACTGTATATGAGTGTTTGTAGTACTATACTGTATATGAGTGTTTGTAGTACTATACTGTATATGAGTGTTTGTAGTACTATACTGTGGATGAGTGTTTGTAGTACTATACTGTGGATGAGTGTTTGTAGAACTATACTGTAGATGAGTGTTTGTAGAACTATACTGTGGATGAGTGTTTGTAGTACTATACTGTGGATGAATGTTTGTAGTACTATACTGTGGATGAGTGTTTGTAGAACTATATTGTAGATGAGTGTTTATAGAACTATACTGTAGATGAGTGTTTGTAGTACTATACTGTGGATGAGTGTGTGTAGTACTATACTGTGGATGAGTGTTTGTAGAACTATATTGTAGATGAGTGTTTATAGAACTATACTGTGGATGAGTGTTTGTAGAACTATACTGTGGATGAGTGTTTGTAGAACTATACTGTAGATGAGTGTTTGTAGAACTATACTGTGGATGAGTGTTTGTAGTACTATACTGTGGATGAGTGTTTGTAGTACTATACTGTGGATGAGTGTTTGTAGAACTATACTGTGGATGAGTGTTTGTAGAACTATACTGTAGATGAGTGTTTGTAGAACTATATTGTAGATGAGTGTTTATAGAACTATACTGTAGATGAGTGTTTATAGAACTATACTGTAGATGAGTGTTTATAGAACTATATTGTATATGAGTGTTTATAGAACTATACTGTAGATGAGTGTTTGTAGAACTATATTGTAGATGAGTGTTTGTAGAACTATACTGTATATGAGTGTTTGTAGAACTATACTGTAGATGAGTGTTTGTAGAACTATACTGTGGATGAGTGTTTGTAGAACTATACTGTGGATGAGTGTTTGTAGAACTATACTGTAGATGAGTGTTTGTATAACTATATTGTAGATGAGTGTTTATAGAACTATACTGTAGATGAGTGTTTATAGAACTATATTGTAGATGAGTGTTTATAGAACTATACTGTAGATGAGTGTTTGTAGAACTATATTGTAGATGAGTGTTTGTAGAACTATATTGTAGATGAGTGTTTATAGAACTATACTGTAGATGAGTGTTTATAGAACTATACTGTGGATGAGTGTTTGTATAACTATACTGTAGATGAGTGTTTGTAGAACTATATTGTAGATGAGTGTTTGTAGAACTATACTGTAGATGAGTGTTTGTAGAACTATACTGTAGATGAGTGTTTGTAGAACTATACTGTATATGAGTGTTTGTAGTACTATACTGTGGATGAGTGTTTGTAGAACTATACTGTAGATGAGTGTTTGTAGAACTATACTGTGGATGAGTGTTTGTAAAACTATACTGTAGATGAGTGTTTGTAGAACTATACTCGGGATGAGTGTTTGTAAAACTATACTGTAGATGAGTGTTTGTAAAACTCTACTGTGGATGAGTGTTTGTAGATCTTTTTTTTGAGTGAGTGTTTGTAGAACTATACTGTGGGTGAGTGGTTGTAGAATTTTTCGGTGGATGAGTGTTTGTAGAACTATTATGTGGGTGAGTGTCTACAGATGTATTCTTTGTATGAGAGTTCTTAGAACTATTCTGTAGATGTGTGTAAGTAGTACTGTTATTTACATTATTATTTTTTATTATTATTTTTATTATTATTTTATCATCATTATTATTATTGTTATTATCATCATTATATGTTATTTTTATTATAAATATTATTAGTATTATTAGAGGTTTCAATGTTTGTTATTATTATCACATCAATATTAGTATTATATGTTAAATACAGTTGGTGCATGAGAATACAGTACGTAATAAATTATAAACATTCATATTGATATTCTTACCTAAATGGCCGAGCACAGAAGACAGTTTGATTTTAACAGTATTTACAATTAGGTTTATTACTGTTTTCCAATGCAGCAAAACTCATGTCAGCCTCTAATTTAACGATTCATTTATTCTCGTGTACATTACAGGAAGACGAGTACATATCAGAGGAATTGATAGAAGGTAAGGTAATGCACCAGAGTCGATAATTTAACCAGGGACATAGATATCTACGTCCCTGATTTAACTAACTAAATAATGCCCATAAATTACAAATCTCCTTCACACGCCTGTCATGCACGCGTCAAGAGCATGTTATCCCCTGTTCGAAAGTGGGTTGGGTCATACCACATAGATCACCTTGTTCGATCGATCGATTGATTGATTGATTGATTGATTGGGGTTTAACGCCGTTCTTAACAATTTCTCAGTCATATCACGGCGGCCAGTTCACCTACTCATATGTTTCCTGGTTTTCGCACACCAGTACTCCACACAACAATCTTCCCAAGCAACTGGCTGCTTTTCCACATAGACTTAGCCCATTGGTGGAAGACGAATGACGCATGTCGCAATGACTTTTGTCAATCGTCGGAAAGAAAGAAGGCCGAGCCGGGATTCGAACTCACAACCCCTTGATCGCCTTGTTCGAATTATCGAGCAAAGGACGTTAAGCAATAAGTGACAACTATACATAATGAAATTGTTAAGTTGTTCTTGTATAATTAAGCCGTCCCGTGAGAAAACCAACAGTATGGCCTCTGCGTAATGTATCGACCCAGATCAGCCTGCACAGTCCGCGCAGACTGATCCGGACCGACACATTCCGTCTCAAGGGGGATATAGGTATAGAGTAATGATTCCTGAAACAGAAAATCCACAGGTGGCGAACAGTGTCTGGCCGGGTAAGCCTGCGCGGCATGCTGAGGTTGATCCAGAATCAATACTTTACACAGAGTCCACAATGTTGGATTTCTCCATCAAAATGCATTTCTTGATGCCTGTTAAAATAGATGGCAAACAACGGATATTTCGACCAGACTGTATATATTAACGCGCCGATTAAGATCTTCATTTGTCGCTAAGGTCGCTTCTCGTATTATCTATTATTTTATATCTGTAAGCTAAGATGATTGGTAATGAGATTAAATTGCACATTATATAAGCGTTCCTCGGAGACTTCCAGTGTGAATGTGTGATGAGAAGGCGAACTAGAAAGACCCACCCAGCTGATTCCAAGGCAGACCACGCCTACCCAGTGTCCGTATTCCTGTGGTGTGACCCATTTCGGTCAGACCACACCTATCCAGTGTCCGTATCCCTGTGGTGTGACCCATTTCGATTGGTCTGCTTCCATAATCTCATGGACAGCCACAGGATGAGGTCACTTAGAATTAAGTAACATGTCATGTAACACCAACTGTAAATGTATGCCATGATAGAAACTGAGTCGGTAGAGTCGGTCTCTGTCAATTTCTATAACTGTTGTCATAAAATACGTTCCCGACCAGCTACAGGTATTTATATACATGTCTGTGTAGTTAATGTTGAAAGCACCAACTACGGCAGATTGAGATCGCAGGTTCGAATCCCAGTTGTTTCATCTGGTTACGTTCTGATATCTGCGATTATGGAATCGCCAACAAGTTAAAGTATACCGAATGCCTTCAAAATTAATAGGTTTTCATTTGGGATGAAAACTTGTTTTAAGTCATGATACTTAGATAATAATGATAATCCGAAATAATTACTGTAATCATACATGCGTTGACTTTCAGAGTTCCGAGAAGCGTTTAAACTGTTTGATGTTGATGGAGACGGATCAATCGACGTGGATGAGTTTGTAAGGACGCTACGATCGCTAGGTCAGAACCCCTCACAGATGGAAATCGATGAAATGATCAACAAAATAGACACCAATGGTATGAAACAGAATTTCCACTCAAACTCTTCTGAAAATGTATGATAAGTACAGTTTTCCGCTCATAGCACTTATGAAAATGTATGAAAAGTACATTTTTTCACTCAAAACATTATTAGAAATGTACAGTTTTCCAATGGTATGAAACACAATTTCTTCTCAAAATACTATTGAAAATGTATAAACAGTACTGTTTCCATTCAAAACACTATTGAAAATGTATGAAAAGTACAGTTTTCCTCTCAAAACATTATTGAAAATGTATGAAAAGTACTGTTTTCCACTCAAAACACTATTGAAAATGTATGAAAAGTACTGTTTTCCACTCAAAACACTATTGAAAATGTATGTAAAGTATTGTTTTCCACTCAAAACGCTATTTAAAATGTATAAACAGTACTTTTTTCACTCAAAACACTATTGAACATGTATAAACAGTACTGTTTACCACTCAAAACACTTTTGAAAATGTATTAAAAATACTGTTTTTCACTCAAAACACTATTAAAAATGTATAAACAGTACTGTTTTCCACTCAAAACACTATTAAAAATGTATAAACAGTACTGTTTTCCACTCAAAACACTATTAAAAATGTATAAACAGTACTGTTTTCCACTCAAAACACTATTGAACATGTATAAACAGTACTGTTTTCCACTCAGAACACTATTGAAAATGTATAAACAGTACTGTTTTCCACTCAAAACACTAATGAAAATGTATAAAAAATACTGTTTTCCACTCAAAACGCTATTGAAATGTACGAAAAGTACATTTTTCCAATCAAAACACTTATGAAAATGTATGAAAAGTACTGTTTTCCACTCAAAACACTATTAAAAAAGTATAAACAGTACTGTTTTCCACTCAAAACACTATTGAAAATGTATAAACAGTACTGTTTTCCACTCAAAACACTATTGAAAATGTATGAAAAGTATTGCTTTCCACTCAAAACACTTTTGGACATGTATAAACAGTACTGTTTTCCGCTCAAAACACTATTGAAAATGTTTAAACAATAGTGTTTTCCACTCAAAACACTATTGAAAATGTATAAACAATACTCTTTTCCACTCAAAACACTATTGAAAATGTATGAAAAGTACAGTTTTCCATTAAAAACACTATTGAAAATGTATGAAAAGTACAGTTTTCCATTAAAAACACTATTGAAAATGTATGAAATGTAGAGCTTCCCCCTTAAAACACTTATGAAAATGTATGAAAAGTACAGTTTTCCATTAAAAACACTATTGCAAATGTATGGAAAGTACAGTTTTCTATTAAAACCACTACTGAACATTTATGAAAAGTACTGTTTTAAATTCAAAACACTATTGAAAATGTATGAAAAGTACTGTTTTCCACTCAAAACACTATTGAAAATGTATGTAAAGTATTGTTTTCCACTCAAAACGCTATTTAAAATGTATAAACAGTACTTTTTTCACTCAAAACACTATTGAACATGTATAAACAGTACTGTTTACCACTCAAAACACTTTTGAAAATGTATTAAAAATACTGTTTTTCACTCAAAACACTATTAAAAATGTAAAAACAGTACTGTTTTCCACTCAAAACACTATTAAAAATGTATAAACAGTACTGTTTTCCACTCAAAACACTATTGAACATGTATAAACAGTACTGTTTTCCACTCAGAACACTATTGAAAATGTATAAACAGTACTGTTTTCCACTCAAAACACTAATGAAAATGTATAAAAAATACTGTTTTCCACTCAAAACGCTATTGAAATGTACGAAAAGTACATTTTTCCAATCAAAACACTTATGAAAATGTATGAAAAGTACTGTTTTCCACTCAAAACACTATTAAAAAAGTATAAACAGTACTGTTTTCCACTCAAAACACTATTGAAAATGTATAAACAGTACTGTTTTCCACTCAAAACACTATTGAAAATGTATGAAAAGTATTGCTTTCCACTCAAAACACTTTTGGACATGTATAAACAGTACTGTTTTCCGCTCAAAACACTATTGAAAATGTTTAAACAATAGTGTTTTCCACTCAAAACACTATTGAAAATGTATAAACAATACTCTTTTCCACTCAAAACACTATTGAAAATGTATGAAAAGTACAGTTTTCCATTAAAAACACTATTGAAAATGTATGAAAAGTACAGTTTTCCATTAAAAACACTATTGAAAATGTATGAAATGTAGAGCTTCCCCCTTAAAACACTTATGAAAATGTATGAAAAGTACAGTTTTCCATTAAAAACACTATTGCAAATGTATGGAAAGTACAGTTTTCTATTAAAACCACTACTGAACATTTATGAAAAGTACTGTTTTAAATTCAAAACACTATTGCAAATGTATGAAAAGTACAGTTTTCCCTTAAAAACACTATTGAACATGTATGAAATGTTTTAAATTCAAAACACTATTGCAAATGTATGGAAAGTACAGTTTTCCCTTAAAAACACTATTGAACATGTATGAAAAGTACTGTTTTAAATTCAAAACACTATTGCAAATGTATGGAAAGTACAGTTTTCCATTAAAAACACTATTGAACATGTATGAAAAGTACTGTTTTAAATTCAAAACACTATTGCAAATGTATGGAAAGTACAGTTTTCAACTCAAAACACTATTGAAAATATATGAAACAGTACAGTTTTCCATAAAAAACACTACTGAAAATGTTTGAAAAGTAAAGTTTTAAATTCAAAACACTATTGCAAATGTATGGAAAGTACAGTTTTTCACGCAAAACACTATTGAAAATGTATGAAAAAGTACAGTTTTCCATTACAAACACTATTGCAAATGTATGGAAAGTACAGCTTTCTATTAAAACACTGCTGAACATTTATGAAAAGTACTGTTTTAATTCAAAACACTATTGCAAATGTATGAAAAAGTACAGTTTTCCCTTAAAAACACTATTGAACATGTATGAAATGTTT